>JANHGL010020549.1:0-42446 GCA_024611195.1 Ceyx melanurus | reverse complement strand
GTCTCTTGCAAGGAAAGCCCGGTGGGGCTTGGCCCGGGCCCACGGGGGGGAAGAGAGCAGAGGGGCAGGGAGGGGGGCCCGGGGGGGGGGGGGGGGGGGCTCTGTCATCACCCACTCACATCTCCACTGGCAATTCACATGAGTGTCACTGGCACATCTGTTCAGAGGGAGGGAAGTAATACAGGTCCAGCTGAGCGGTGAAATTGCTTTCAGAGCTGTTGATTCCCAGCTCGGGGGTGTGTGGTCAGATTGACTGCAGACTGGGGAGTTTTAATTTCTTTTTATCCCCTCTCCCCTGCCCTTTCCCTTGCAGCCGGCAGAGATCAGTCATATGGAAAGCAGGCAGGGCCAGCATTTTTGAATCCTATTTCCCCTGTTCCCATTCTCTAGGAAAGATGAGCCATCTGTGCTCATCTTGAGACCCTGAAATTGCTCACACTGCACCTCGCTGAAGGATTTATAGTTTGCTTATGACCAGGCTCCTCTGCTCTTCCTTCTCCTATGGGCTCCAGGAAAAGGGTGCCTCTGCCTGCCTGGATTTGGCCTCTGCTCTGGGCCCGGTTCCCGTTTCTCCTCTAGATGGTGCAACTGCCATTGAACACCAAAAAAAAAAAAGCCCCAAGATGCAGCCAGACTCCAGCCCCTGCAGCAGAATGTGGGGTGCAAGCCAGCCCTGGGAGTCTGTCCCCTGCTCCCTGCCATCCACTCCAGGTCCCTCCTGCTGGCAGGACGGGTGCTGTGGGACACAGACCCACACTGTTTACCCACCTGAGGGTCTGTGCCAGCTACCTGTGGAGCATCATCACTCCTCTAGCCGTGGGCACAGGGCTACGTGGAACCAAGGGGATGAGAAATCTGTCTCCTGCTATTCCTGCCATTTCTGTCCTTGGCAGAGCAAGTCCCGGCAGTGCCCAGGGGAGATGCTGGCAGATCCCAGCGGAAGGAGGAGGAGAGGGGACAGACCCTGGGGGTGACCCCGTGCGTTGCCAGGCTGGTTCTGCTCATGCTGGGTGTGAAGGGGGCCGGCTGGAGGAGCTGTGATGCCATCATAGCCTTTTGATAGAAACCCTGCTCGCCTGCCATCCCTTGACTCATCTCCAGGCAAGGACGTGGCTGCCAAACCCATGGGGCTGGGCAGGAGAACTGCCCCTGCAATGGGCACCTTGGGGGTGGTGGACACGGAACTGCACCATCCCGTTTGGAACTTCAGCCCCTCCATCAGCAAGAAGGACATACACACATGGAGATGATCTTCTCCTCTGGGGACACCACTGCAGGAGAGCCATCTCCTCACAGCAGCAGGCCATTTGTGGCCTAGGGGTTGTGTCAGGGCAGAGTGAGCTCAGCACCCCATGCTGAGGTGAGGAGAACCATCGTCAAGCTGAGCAGATTGGATCTGGGACCCTGCAGGCATGAGGGGAATCCCAGGCACTGTTCTCCTTGCACTACACCCCGTTTGTTTAGACTAAAACCAAATAAACACAAGCTTAATGATTTGAGTGAAACAATAGGGGAGATTCCATCATAAAGAAAGATTTCCTCCCATTAAGCTTTACTGGCAAGCTTTAGAGCCTGTATTTTAAATAAACTATATGGGTGCATTTAAAAACACAACATATGTTCTCTCGTGGATCTTTCTGGTAGCTGCTACAGCTTGGCTCTCAACTGGATCCTCTCCTCCCCGTGCTGCTCACGGTGCCAAGGCTGGAGCAGAGCCTCGTGCCCTGAGTCACTGAAGAAGCCACGTGTGGGACTCCCCGTGCCCCATGGCCTGGCCACCGGTGTGTTGCTTAAAGTCTCTGCTGTGGGCACAGGCAAAATAAACTCTTCTTAAAGGTCAGGGGATTTTTTTTGCCAGAGCCAATCAGCTCACTGGAGTCCTGCCCTGCATCCCTGCCATGATTCCCACAGCTCTGCCAGCTTCAGCCTCACCCTAACTTTTGGAAAGCCCCCCAAAACCCGGAGCTGCTGCAGGGTTTTGGATTTCTTAGTTCTCCCCAACCACTGTAGGTGGCACTCCGGCCCCGCCGCCTGCCCGCCTGCCAGCCAGCTCTAATGCGTGCTGGCAAGGAGTCAGGGGATGAGCTCTAAGTTTACAGCAGATTTTCCCTTCTGACAGATTACTGCTTCATCTGTAAGAGGAGAACTTCTCATTAAGTACATTTTTGACATTTTGTTGAGAGAGGGGAAAAAAAAAAAGAAAAGAAAAAAGAAAATCCTCGTGATGCCGAGAGCGCCGGAGCTGGAGAGTGGCTCAGTCTTTGCAGGTCTGGGGGCTGGTGCTGAGTTTTACTTTTTTTCTTTTTCCCTTTGGCACCAAAGCCCCTTTTCATAATTTTCCAGTTCCGAGAGCAGTTGCTGCAGGTGGGAGGAGTGTTTAAACCAGAACCCAGCTGAAAAAGCCAGGAGGACTTGGTGGTGGAGAAGCGGCAGCTCTCTGTTCCAGCAGTGCTCGGAATTCGGTGCTAATCCAATCGGGTTTGATTAAAGTGTATTTTCAAGGCAAAATCAAATCTAACTGCTATTATCATTGCTCTGGGTGCTGTGAGAGTGCCTGGGCATGCCAGGCTTTGGCTGCGCTCAGGTTGGCAATCACAGGGCACAAAGTCTGTCCCAGCTCTGCCAGGGACCTGTGTCCGAATACTGGGGACCTGGGGACATCCCTGTGGGGTTCTGGTTTTCCTTGGGCAAAGCTCTGCTCTCACCAGGCTCCCTTTGCCAGCTGTCCTAATCACTAGGAAAAAAAATGAAGGCTGATTTTAGTGTTAATTATGCAAATCGACCTTGACAGGAAACTCTGAAGTGAGGTTGTTACCTCTCTTTTTCCAGGGTGGGGAATAACCCTTTTTTTTTGCACAACCACCAACCTTTCTTTCCCTTGGGTTTCTTTCAAGTGAAAAAAAAAATAAAAAATGCTGAGTAAGGTTGTTGCTGTAAGCTCCTAGGACATTTTCATTGATCCAAATCATACTTTTAGAGAGAACAAGCATAAAAAAGCACTGGGTGATCATAGATGCATTTTAATTATGAAAAATGTTGCAGGTGGCTTCAAGAAGCCAAGTGCTTCACAAGAAAAAGAAACACTTCTTTTCTCTTAGAAAACACTTTTTCTCATTATCCAAGCTGCTGAAACTGTGCACTCCTCAGGGGCAAGGACCTGCATTGGCCTTTCCCAGCTCTCGCTGAGTGCAACATCAACCACAAAATTGTATTAAAGTGCCCTGAGATTTTTTCTCTCCTGCATTAATTGCCTTTCCCACCCAGCCTCTTCCCACCCCAGTGCAAACGCAGGTATAAATCACCTCACTGCTATTGCCCTGTAAAGAGGCTGCCCAGAGATGCTCAGTGCTCCTGAAAAGGGCTGCTCTCTTCTTTAGGTGCTTTCTTCAAGAAAGATTGGAATCCACTTTTGAAAAGCACTTGGAAACCACCACAGATGCAGCTGCCCCTCTTGCTGCTCCCTGCCCCGTCTGCCTTACAAAGCTGGGATAAACCCTCAGCCACTGGTGGTTCAAACCCTTCCCCTTCCCTCCGCCCATCCCAGGGCGATGAGTGGGCAGAAGTGGCTGCAGGAGCAGCCTGGAGTGGTGATGGGTTCGGGGCTGAGCTCCTCTCTGGATGAGCTCCCCCTTCCCTGGCCCTGCTGGGTTTGCAGCTCCCCTTTTGGCAGAGGTTGCTTGTTCTGCGCAGAGTTGATCAGATCTTTCTCCTGAGTGAATGACGTGCTCCTGCCAGAGAAAATCAGATTACAGCCTCTCTTATCCATGACGGGTTGAAGTGCTGCTGCTTGCTTGTTTCAGGGAAGGAGTCTTGTAGACAGAGACAATCCTATTGCTGCTTTACCCTGGAAGATGATGTTAGGGCTGAGAGCTAAAGACACGCATGAGAAGTCACAGATCTGGTTACCTTCTCCAGATCCTTGCAGACATGAGGAGCATCTACAACGGGGGGGCAGAAAGGAGCCCCTGGGGGAAATGCAATGGCTGTGTAAGTGCAGGTCTGTCACACCCCCAGCCAGGCTGAGTGGGAAACTAGGCAAGGGTTTGAGGGTTTCTGTGGCGAGGGAGGGCTGCTGCTCTGCACATGGCAGCCTGGCTTCCAGCAGATGGTACACCCGTCTCAGTGCACTTGACGGGATGGTGGGAGAAGTTATTATGAAAGACTGCTGTGACATTCACAGCACAGATCTGCCAACTGGTGTCTAGAGGAGATGGAAGGAGCACATTGCCATGCTGCATAAATTGGTGCAGAGCTACATCTGATGCTGTATTTCATAGCAGGGTGGAGAGAAGCCTTCGGCTAACGGTGGCGATGGAGTGTCCAGCCAGTGCCCTGCTCGAGCCTGGTGGTGAGCCCTCAAAAAGGCAGAGCATTTGTGCTCCTCTTGATGCCTTTTGCCATCAGGATGTTCATAGTTTCTAAAAGCTGGTCCTCCTGCGACCATTTGCCTCAGACAAATGCAACTGGAGGGTTCTCCTAGTGTCCCCCACTGGCTCAGCTACACAAACCCTCGTCCTCACCATGGCTGAAGGTCTCATGGAGGATGTGGATCCTCCATCCCATGGGCCCATCCTGGGAGTTTGTACCTGCCCGCAAGCCTGGCTCAGAAGAAGGCTGTGCTCTTGCTTTCTCTGTTGTATGGACACATTTTCTCCTGAGTTCTCATTTCTGCTTTTTGGACAGAAAGCTAAACAAAATTCAGCCAATCCCAGCCTCATTGAGAAGACACTCCAGCTCAGATTTAGGTGGGATTTATTTCCCTGCTTTTTCCATTGCTTTGCTTTCAGGGTCAATTCTCTGCAGCTTGCCCACCCTGGGCAACACAGCAGCAGCACCCCAATGATCTTCTTCTTTTAGTTGATAATTATTTTATTAGCTTCCTCTGAATCTTGATGAGCAGTTTTATTTTTCCATGGCAACAGCATCCGCAAGACCTCCCCACCCATGGAACCACATTGTGCAGGGGTGCTGGAGGGCCACACTCTGCACCCAGCTCAGCTCTGAGCAGGACCCTCTCCCTGTGAAAGCACCTGCCCTACAAATGTGGGAGGTTGGTGCATAAAGATCTATCCTTGGGGGGACTTTTCCCACCTACACAGCAGAAGCAGGAGGACCCATCCTTGAGGAGCCCTGTGCTGCTGCCTTGTGCAGGAGCAGCTGAGGTGTTCCCAGCTGGACATGTGCCTTCGCTGTGGTGTCTCAGCAGCTGGGAAGCATCAGCCAGGGAGCAGAAGCTCTCTCTGTTCACACAGACAGCTGATGAAAATGAACGCCCACGAGTATGACATTCATACCTACAAATTATCTCTGCCGTGGAGCTGCAATTAAACGTGCCTCTGCTGCAGCAGTGCTGTGATGGGAAACCTGTGCAGCTCCTGCCCCATGGGCCTGTCCCTGTCCTTGTCCCTGTGCCAGCTCACTTGTACCCCAAGATCCCTGGTCCTCCTCACCTGGGGCAGGATGGGTACTGCTGACCCCTCTAAGCTGTGCAAGGGCTTGCCCGGGGGGGCTGTGTGTGCTGTGTGAGGGGAGGTTTTAATTCCCCAGGGAGGTTTCCTGAGAGCGATTGGGAAGGAATTTATTTTGCAGGTTGTAATTCCCTAGATCTGCAGCCACAAAAGTAAGATCTTAAAGGTCATGGTCCTGTCCTGACAGTCAGAGAGGCACCAGCTTGGGAAACAGAGGAAAACCAACTCTGCATGTGGAACCAGGGCTGATTTCTAACCCATTTTGCCCATCCCAGCAAGAAAACAACAATTTCTGACTGTTCACCATCTGCCATCAAAAACGTACTGGCACCTCCTGAGCAGTGGCACCCACTGTCCTCAGCCTAGGGTACCTAAAATGGCTTTTGCCTTGAAAACACAAAGGAAGAAACAGGGACAGGGGGGGTCTCAGCAGAGCACATGGACTTGTGGGAGCTCAGGGGACCCTGGGCAAGATGAGAGCCTGGCTCCCTTGAACTGCCTGGTGCTGGCAAGGCAGAGCCCCACCAAACTCCCCCTCGCCTTTAAAGGGATCCTTTTGACCCCCCTGAAATAGCTGGTGGTGTTGGGGGGGCCCCAGGATGCCCTCAGTCAGCTCGGCAGGATGCTGGAGCAGAGGTGAGTGGTCCCAGGGGCATTGCAGAGAAGGGAGATTTTGGTCCAGACTAACATTTGCTCGTCGTAAGCTCCTAGGAGGAGATAATTAGTGCTCTATTTTTCACCAGGAGCTTCTGTCCCTTCGTGCCCTCTTGTGCCAGGATGATGTGTTATCAGGAGAAGCGGCGGGATCATTTCCATAAGATAAAAATATAAAATAGCTCCTATTCATCACTGGCCTTCGTGTTAATGGCCCGTGCTCTGCAAAGAGGGAGTGTGGCTGGTGCTTTTCTGGCTGGATAAAGGATCTCTTTGCACTCCTGTAATAACCTCTTTCATCTGATGCCCTCCAAATGCTTTTGGACATAAATTAATTAAGGCTCACAACATCCTGTTGAGTTCAGGCTCACTCGAGGGTTTTCATCACACGTTCAAACAATTCATCCCACCTTTGCCTCACAGGTTTTCAGCAGCCCAAGGGTCGTGTCCAGCTGGGGTGTGAGCGGGGCCCATTCAATTATCTCAGCCACGTGTTGCATGTTCCAGCCAGGGCTTGGGATGCCCTCAGGGTTAGTTCTCCATCCTTTGAGCCTCATCAAAAAGCATCTCAAAGCTGCACTGGCTGAACCCATGGTGCAGCAGCTCCTCGAGGCTGCACAGCCTGTCCTGAACCTCTTGGCAGGTACCGATATAGCTCCACTCTCCCATAGTTGAGTATTTGGGGATTTACAACCCACAAAGTGTCCCACTGGCAGCATCGAGGCTGACTCCAGCTGTCCCTTACCCCCATGCAAGCTGGGGTTGCATCCTGCCCGAGGAGATGAGCTGGGCCCTTCTTTGCCACGGCTGAGCACAGTTTGACAGCAAAGATGCTGAGGAATAACTCACAACCCCCTGCAAAAAACCCATCCCAGGGGGTTGACATCTCATTGCAAAAAGCAAAATGCAGCTAGAGACAATGACCCCTCGGAGCTGGCTGCCTGCAGGGAGATGTCCCACCATGCTGATGGTCCAGGATTGCTCCTCGTTTCCTATCATCACTGACAGGAAACAAGGAGCAGGATTTGGGCTGCAGAGGAATTTGCCATGTGCCCCAGCACATGACTGAAGGGTCCTGCGAGAGGAGAAAGAGGAGAAAGTCTCTGCCTGTGCAGAGACTGCGGTGCTGAGGAAGCGGAGTTGCTCATCAGTGGCTTCAGAGCCCTAATTATATCTCTTTAATGAGCACCCACACCATTATCAGGGGTTCCTCTGGGGCTAAGCGGCGATCCAAGCTCCTCTAATTACTTCTGGCTCCTAATTTTCACGCCCGTGCTAATCCCTCATAGTTCCCCTTCCTCAGTCGATGCAAAAAGACTCATTAACAGGAAACCCTCCTCCTCTCTGCTCCTCCAACAAACTCTTTTTTTTTTTCCTTCTTTTTTTTTTTTACACTCAGAACTTGCAGAAAGAGCTGGAGCAGGTAGAACTGCCCACCCGCAGGACACAAAGGCAGGGAGTTGGATCTGGGGGAGGTTTAGCTTTCCAGAGGCAACACAGGGAGGTGATGGTTCTGTGCTTCATCAGGGGTATCAGGGGCAGATGCTTCCCCATGGGCGTTCAATTCACCCTCCGTGGGCACTCTGCTCACCCCAGCACAGGCCAGCAAGGGGCTGGGCACCAGCTGCTCCTTGTGCCCAAGCACACCTCATCCACCAGCTCCCTGTGCCACTGTGTGCTGGGAACTCCAGGGGTTTGGGGTCCTGATAGTGATAGAAACTCAGAATGTTAGGGGTTGGAAGTGACCTCTGGAGGGTCACCCAGAGCAGGGGGCCCAGTGTGTCCAGGTGGGTTTGGAATCTCTCCAGAGAAGGAGACTCCACAACCTCTCTGGCAGCCTGGGCCAGGCTCTGACACCCTCACACAAGTTTCTCCTCCTGCTCAGATGGAACCTCCTGGGTTACAGTTTGTGCCTGTAGCCCCTTATCCTGTCCTTGTCCCTCCCTATGCAGTGCAGGGCCAGGCAGCCTGCAAGCCAGGGCTTGGCTGGAGAGACCACAAGTGTCTCAGACAGGCTCTGGTTTTGTATTTCTCTGGCCAGTTTCTCTAGCACAGTGAGGATGGATACATGAAAGTGCAGAGGAACTTCAGAAGGATGGAGGAGGGGAGGACACTTGCTGGGAGAGAAATCCCAGTCTCTTAGTGCTACCCCAGCAGCCTTTGAAATCAGACTGGTAAGGTGTTTGATCTCCAACCAAGTCCTTGATTTTTGTGATCCTGGTGAGATCTCTCTTGCCAGAGATGCTTGTGAAGCTGCCTACTCAGGAAACCCTTCTCCAGTAGAAAACTTTCACTCCCCTCTAGAAGACTGACCTTCACAGTGGGGTCCTGGGGAGCTCTTGGAGGGGGAAATAAATTCTTTAGGAGCCTTTCAGTACTTAAAGGGGACCTATAAGAAAGATGAGGACTATCTTTTTATCAGCTTGTTGTGATAGGACAAGGAGTGGTGGTTTTAAACTAACAGAGGGATATATATACTGGAGAAGGAAGAAATGTTTTGAGGCTGAGGGTGGTGAGACCCTAGCCCAGGTTGCCCAGAGAGGTGGAGTCTGGGCATCTGCCCCATCCCTGGAGCCACGCCAGGTGAGGTTGTCCCAGGCTCTGAGCACCCTGCTCTAGTTGCACATGTCCCTGCTCCCTGCAGGGGGGTTGGACTGGATGAACTGTAAAGGTCTCTTCCAACCTAAACTATTCTATGATTCCTACTGCTGGCACCAGGGAAGGAGGGAAGAGCCACCAGCTGCAGCGCTGCCAGGAGGGAAGCAGAGGCTGGGGGTTCTCTGTGGCCCCCCAGCTGGGGCCCCAGGTGCTTGTGCTGGTCCCCACAGGACACTGAGAGGGGATGCACCTGTCCCAGCAGGGCAGTGACAATGCCAGTGGCTCTGGTTCTAGAGAAAAAGACCAGTTAGTCCCAGGGGAAGATCCTGCTGTGGATGGTCAGAGGAAACTGAGGCATGGGGATGCTCTGAGCCTCGGAAAGCACATGAGCATGTGCTGAAGTTAAGCTGGTGCCTGAGGGTCTGTTCCTGAGTTGGCCTCCCCCACCTTCTGATGTTTGCCACATTTTTTTCCCTTGACTGGAGCGAAAGGAATTTCAAAAGTGGGACTTGGGTCTTGAAGTGACAAATAATTGAAGGTGGTAATTAAAGGCACAGCCGAGCGCTGAGTGAAAAAGGGAAAAATAAAGGAAAAGTGCCAGTTGCAATTCTGTGATTTAATTGGGTTCTGTTTCTCTCCCAATGGGGAGCGTGGCTGGCAGCCCCCGAAGGCAGGGGACTTGCTGCTGCTGCTGAAATCGGGGTGCTGGGGGGGTGATGCTCTGCAGTCAGCTTGCCCAGGGATAACTGCACAGATCCTCCACACAGGAAAAGGCAGAGATTAGCAAAAGGGCCTTTAGATTTTTATTTATTCTTTTTTTTTTTTTCCTGAGAATGGAAGAGCTTCTTGAAGCAGAAACTTTCAATAATTAAAAAGGGAAAAAAGGAAAAATAATAACTGTTATTATGGAAAGTATATGAAAATAGATCTCTGCTGACTCCCTCGCTCTGAGATATCGCTGGCTGGCAAAGTTCTACATTTCTCTAATAAGAGAGCTCCAGTCGGTGGCTTTGGCAGCACTGGGAGGTGGAAATCACTGACACGAGGGCAGGGCTGGCAAGGACTGCATGTCCTCGGAGCCACCCGGGCAGTGGGTTGAAGCTGGGGATGCTGTGCCAGCCTTGCAGTGGGACTGGGGGACGGGCACAGCCCAGCCTGGGGGCAGGTGGGACCCCTGGCAGAGCAGCTCTGACGGCTGGGCTTTGGCATCGGAGTATTCTCACTTGTATAAATTATATAAATCATCCCCCTGGATGAGAGAGTGTGCACATAAATATGTAGATTCAGGCTCCAGCTCTCATGACTTATTCACCAGCAGCATCATATTGTTTCTAACTTCGGAGCAGTTCCTGGAAACTGTTCGTTCTTCAAATTAAAAAAAGATCTATGGGCTGTGCTGGAGGGGCCCCGTGTGTTCTCCTGGCAGCACTGGGCTTGCTGAGGAACGGCTGAGCAGCCTCTGCCACCTCCCATGAGCTCGGGCTGGTCCCAGAGGCTGCACACCCACCTGGGGAAGGGAAGGGGGGAACCGGGCAGCTGCAGAGATTGGCAGGAACCTGCCCTGGCAGCTTTCACCTCGCAGGGCAGCAGCCCCTGCACTTGGGTCACAACATCCCCCTGCAATGCTGAGGCAGAGTGGCTGGCAAGTGTCTGTTGGAAAAGGGCCTGGGGGTGCTGGTTGGCAGCCGGCTGAAGATGAGCCAGTGTGTGCCCAGGAGAGCCACCAGCTTGTGTCAACACCGGTGTGACCAGCAGGACCAGGGCAGGGATCATCCCCCTGGACTGGGCACTGGGGAGGATGCTCCTTGAGTCCTGGCGTCAGTTTTTGTCCCCTCACTCCAAGAAGAACTCGCTGGCTTCCACCCCAGCCTCTCCCCACTATTCTCAGCTCCCATTTTACTCCATTTTCCCGAGTTCAGGACACGAAGGCAGGGGGGCAGCACCATCCATCCTGCAAACGAGGTGGTTTCACCCTAGATGGACTGCGGAGCATCCTCTCCTGCCGGCTCCTGGCGAGCGGGGCCATTGCCTGGTAAATGAGCGGCCCCAAGAAGGCTTAACGACAGCAATTGTTGCACATCCCGAAATATCCCGCTTAATGGACTCCATCAGGTAAGTATTGTCCTAAATGGTTCAGAGCGAGGAGGTAGTAACAATGCGGACATGCCATTTGCGGAGAAATTATGCCTTGCTGAGATTTATCGGAGAGCTCAAATTGCTGTTAATAAAACCTGCTTTTGCTGGTGCAAGGGAAATTGGTTTTCACGGAGGCTGGAGGGATCCGAGTAGAATATTCTGGGTATCACCTCCAGAGCAGCAGGAAAATGAGCTCCCTGCTCTCACGACATAGGGAGGGCCAGCGAGGCTGGATCCCTCACTCTGCCCAGCTAAGGAGACCCTGAATACAGGGGTTTCCCCTCCCAGATATCACAACTCCTTCACACTGCTTTAAATCTTATATTCTTTGTTTTCAATGTGTTTTAAATTTCTCTTCATTCTTAAAGAGTCCCTGAGAAAATCCCCTATCCACAGCCCTTCCAAACCTGCCTGGTTTCCTCCCAAAATTCTTTCCCTGTGGCCTGCTGATCTGCATAGTGCTGCTTTCAGGAGCCGGGAGAGCCCAGTCCCTTGTTTTGAAGCACAACTACAGAAACCATCCTGTAATTTCTCTGTTGTGCTGTTTTCCTTGCCTAACCCACGTGCCTTGTGTATTCAGGGGAGCGGGTGCTACAGAAAACGCTGCAATTTGATTTGGGAATCATTCTGCACAGAGAAACCGCAGAGGAGGAGAGAGGAGATCTCTGGCATCAATAAATCATGACAAGTTGGGAATTTCACAGCTCCACACAGCACATTGTACGGTGCAGGATGGAAGTGAGCATCCCTCGCCCCTGGCCTGTCCGCGGCGGGACCCTTGCGCGGAGACACATGAAACGGGGGATAAATATTTACTTAGTTTGTTTGCTTAAGAGGCAAACATTTGCTGATGTGTTCTTGGCAAATCTAGGACATTAATTACTGGGTAGCAGAGCTCTGGAGTGCCTGTAATCCACTCCACACCTCGGCAAGTCCCTGCTCTCATATCTGCTAAGCCAATATTTGGAGGACAGCCTGTATCCAGAGCTTCGCGGAGCAGCCTGATGTTGAGTTTTGGGACAGCCTGTGGAGAAAACTGGTCCCAGGAGGTGCTGAGCTCAGTTGCCAGTCCCAACCCTTCCGTGGGACCTTGTGCTGCTGGAAATCCCTGTGGTGGCCCCAGGGAACCCAGGGGACCTCCATGGGGATTTTTCTCTCCTCTGCAAATCAGGGGCTTTCCCTGAGGAGGGACAGAGGTGCCAACCAGGGGCTGGGAACCACCAGACCCTGTCACCACCTCCCCTCCCCCAGGGTGCCTGAGGAGCCAAGTAGCCTGTGTTGACAGCAGTGTCCCAGAGATTGCTGGAAAATTTTAGAGTCACATTTCCCCTCGTTGTGGAGATTAAAATGGAGACTGAGCTGCTCCAGAGAACTGAGACACCCTCACCACTGCCACCAGAATAGCAATAGATGAGAGAGATAATTAGTTGAGCTCCTCCAGCCCTGGTAATGATTTGAACCCCTCCAACCCTGATAATTAACTGAGCCCCTCCAACCCCAATAATTAGGCAAGCCCTTCCAACCCTGATAATTAACTGAGCCTCACCAACCCCAGTAATTAGCTGAGTCCTTCCAACCTTGATATTAGTCTGAGTCCCTCCAACCCTGCTCAGGGGTTGCTCAAGCAGTTCATTCTCTGGGAGGGGATGCTGAGGGGTGCAGAGGTTCCCAAGGAGCCACTGTCTGGTTCTTCTGGCTCTGTCCACTCCCAGTGTCCCCCTGCACCAGCCAGGGCCAAACTCCTTCCTGATGTCTCCCCTCAGACCATCACAGCCCAGGAGCAGCAGCCTTCTTCTCCACGCTGGTTCCTCTCAGCCCAGGGAGACTTAGCAAAGTGCTAAGAGGATCACGGGGAATTTTTCTCCGTGATTATTCATGTCTAACAAGAACTGGCAGCTTTTTTTATTTTCTGCTCTCCCAGGCTTTTCCAAAGGCACCATCTCCCCCCCTCGCCCTGCAAGGGCTTTCAGCAGGTTCCTTAAGTTTTATTGCTTTGATCCCATAATGTGCCGTTATGCAACGAGACAAGCTCTTTCCCGTCACTTCCCTGGCTTCAGCCAGGCCTTTTGCTGTAACAGGCACAGCACTGGCTTGAAATATTAATGAGTTTTACCTTAATTACCTCTCGGGCTTCTCAGGGCTCTCTTCATTTCCCTTCTCACTCTCTTTTTAATATCAGCATTGAGCAGAGCCAGCTGCTTGGCGAAGCTGGGATTTACCCCCCTCCTCCCCACCTTGCGCGTCAGATGCTGCGGCAGCGAAGGATGGTCCTTGGAGGTGTGGGTACCAGGCTGGCAAAGTGAGGTGGTTATTTTTAATCTTAAGGTAAAACATTTTCCCCTCTGAAATTTGGTTGCTAAATAGAAGAGAGCGCTTCACATTTTGCCTGCGTTTCAGAGAAATTAACCTCTTGCTAAACATGGAGGGTAATGCCCCAACCTGTGCTACCCAGACGCAGCCTCTCCATCCTCCCTGGCACTGGGGACCTTTCCCTTGTGCCCAGCACCATGGCTGGGGGAGAGGCAGCAGCTTCCTGGTCCCCACACCTGGGGTGAGGATCCTGCTGCACCTCCCCAGCCATTTCTGTGCTGCCACTGCTGCTGGTGACACTTAAATCCCTGCAAACACACCACTCTTTATTAGATAAGTGCATTGGGGCAGCAGCAAAGCGATGGCACGTCTGAGGCAGGGCAGAAGCTGATCTGATTAATTAAAACTTCTCCACAAGAAGAGTCCTGTCCCTGATGGGGTCTGTGCTCTGCCTCAGGAGACAGAAGGTGAAGGACATGGTGTCAGGGGCTGATTTTTATTACACGCCCTGTCCTTGCAAACCCAGATCCTTTTTGAGACATAAGTCAGGCAGGGGGACTGGAGAGGTTCTTATTCATTAAAGTGCTTTTTGGGCACTTTGGTTTAGTACCACACAATATGACCTGTCTCCTGCCATCAAATTCAGCATTGAGTATCTGTGGGTAGGTAGGACAAGTTAGACACTAATAGCTCTGACCAAGGAGGATGATTCAGGGCTCTTTGCTGCAAAACTTTGTTTGGTTCCCCAAAGATAAATTTTACATTTGTTTCAGCAGACCAGCAGATGTGGGCTGGGTGCTGGGGACAGCGAGATGCTGGGGCTGGTGGAATGCAGTAGATGGTGGGATGTGGAGGTCTGAAGGGATGCTGTCACAAGCCCTGTGCAGGAACTGTGTCTCTCCCCATTGCTGAGGTGTTTTATCCCAGTTTTCCCAGCCATCAGCTGGGAGCAGGACTGGCAGGAGGGATGCTCTGGGAAAGGACAGCATTCCCAGGTGCCAGGGTGGGTGCAGTGCTGGGGAAGGCAGCAGCCCACGAGCATTGGCATCGATGGCACCGTGTGCTGGTAGCTCTGTGTCCTTCCAGTTGGTGCCTTTGGTGACAATGACAGTGCAAACCTCATCTGAACGTCCCCAGAGCTGCAAACCTCGGCCGAACGTCCCCAGGAGCTTCGGTGGCGAAGCGCTGGAGATCTGAGTCAACAGGAGCTGTTTGATTTCCTCCCCCACATTTTAAAAATTCATCCAGGACATCCCAGCCTCTTGCAACAGCCAGGAGATGTCACCAGCCCGGCTCCCCGGCGCTTCCCAGGCAGCCAGCCAAGGAACATGTCGCATCTCTGCCTGCCAAGGCTGAGCCCGGCTCTGCACCCAGCCCTGCCCTGCAGCGGGGGAGCTGGGGGCTGATACCCGCTGATGGGAGCTCTACAGCTGGGGCTCTGGCTCCCAACCTCTTGCACAGACTAGAAGGTGCCCTGGAGTGAAAGATTTTTATAGCCTGAGTTCCTGGCCTGAAGCTTCCTCTCCAGCAGTGAAAACTCTGTATTACTCCCCAAAGCTGGTCTTGAAGATCCTGCCCTAAACGTGGCCACACCATGTTGGGCAAAGCAAAACTTTTCCTTCCCATCCACCCAGCTCGCCCCGGGAAGTGGGGAGCCAGACTGGGATGATGTTATCAATAGCAAAGGCAGCTGTGAACTGAAACCAGCCACTTTGAAAAGGGTTTATTTTTTTTCCCCCTACAACTTGATCATCTCAAACCTGTGACTGCTCTAATGAGCTGTTTCACACGGCTGAGCAGTCAGGAGAGGGATGGGTGTGTAATGCTGCAGAGAGCATCCGTGCTGGCACTTCCAGCCCCAGAACCCAATCCCCCCACACACCCTGGCACAGCAGGATTCCCCCCCACCGACCCTCCAGACCTTTCCCTTTTGGTCCTTAATTGCTTCATTTTCCTGAGAAGCAAAGTGATGAGTGAAACTTCCTTTTATTCTGTCAGTACCGTGGATTGACACGTCAGTACCAAATAAATGATAAATCCTGCTACTGGGGAGTCCCTTTCTAAGGAATCACCTGCTTTTTCTGCTGTCTTATTTTATGTGACCCTTAATTTTTGGAGTGGTGGGGTGATGAGAAGTTGGCCTTAGGTTGTCATTGAGGATATGATGGGCCCAGGATGTGATGTACCTATCAGACCCTCTGTGATGCTCTGTATATCAAAGATGGAGAAGGGGACAGGAATGAGGACAGGGACACAGAGGCCCACCGCTCCAGGGACTGCTGTCTCTCAGTCCTGAGCGGGATTCTGGCAGATGAGGCTCCTGGTGCTTCATTTTGACATCCCAGCCCAACTTTCCATGCTGCTATTTCTGCTGGAGCCTGTCTCCCTTTTTCCTCCTCTCCATCAGCCCTGGGTGCTGCAGGCGCCAAGAGCAGCTGCCACCATCTCAGCCTCAAAAAAATAAATGTACAGATCAATAGGTTCAGCAATAGATTTTCCTTCGCTCTGCTCCTTACACAACTTCCTCAGCAAGAGATTCTGTTGGGGCAATGTAAACCAGCTCCAGAACAAGCAGCTCTGAGAGCAACAAGCTGCAGTGCTCGAAGGGACTGAGGCTGTCAAGAACAGAAAAAAAACCCCAGTTCTCCCCCAAATCTCAGCATGGATCACTGTCTGTGATGCAAAGCAATGTAATCAGACAACTGGGACGCGGGCATGAATTAAACATTCCCCTGTAGCTCCTGGGGAATAGTTCCATGAAGCCCAGATCCGT
The DNA here is from genome assembly GCA_024611195.1 of Ceyx melanurus. NCBI lineage: Eukaryota > Metazoa > Chordata > Aves > Coraciiformes > Alcedinidae > Ceyx > Ceyx melanurus. The sequence goes on along the minus strand of JANHGL010020549.1, from coordinate 26,507 downwards.
GGGTTTTAGAACCAAGAGGGACTGTTGTCATCATTTAATCCAACCCCAGTCCCTCCCGTGGTGCTGGTGACAGCCAGGGACACCTCTAGCAGGAGGCAAGAGCAGAGCTGAGGGGACACGAGGTGCGAGGGGCTGATGGGGGGTGCCCTGATGAGCTCCCAGTGTTTCTGCAGGGCTGGGAGAATCACCCAGAGGGGCTGTGCGTGAGGTAGGCAGGATGAGTCCTCGATTCTGAGCTTTCTCACGGAGCAAGGTTAATTTTCCAAGCAGCTCTGTGGAGGGAAGGACACTGTGTGCCAGCGGCTGGTGATGCATCGCCCGGCCAGCCGGCTCCCTTGGCACGGCTGTCACCACCCCGCTGTGGCTGCCAGGGAGGGACATATGCTGTCAGTGTCCCATCTCCATACCAGGACAGCTCAGAGCTTCCCCTCACACGGCTGTGAAACCCCCGGGGCAGCAGCAGGGGATCGTGCTCCAGTACTGGGGGATGCTGGTGCCAAAGGCAGGAGTGATGGTACGGGCAGCGGGGTGGCAGTGAGCAACATGTCACCCACTGCCCTTCTCCTTGGGATGCTCCATGATTAGCACAGCTCGTTCAGGCAGCTCTGAGAGCTTGTCCCTCCACTCTGTCCCCCCACTGCCATCCCCTGTGAGGGCACGGTGCTGCTGGGGCAGCAACACTAAGTGAAAATGGGGTGGAGAGGAGACAGAGACCCCCCGGGCTAAATGGGACCATCCACTGATGAATTAAGTGGTGGGGAGAGGGGCAAGAGTCCTGTTTGCAGCTTGAGCATCATCTGCAAGAGTGCTGTAGTGACATTTTGCTCTGCCATTCCGAAGAAGGAGGTAGCAACAGCCCCTGTTGGATTTTTCCTGCATGCCTCCTGGTTTGGAGCATCTTTACCACTGGCAAGTTTTGCTGCGAACAAATGGGCAGCGTCTGAGAGCACACTGCCTGCCTGGCTCATTAATTACTCAAGTTATAGGGCTATTACAGCCAAGAAATTGCATTATTAAAAAGAAATCTTCGCAGACACTTCAAATGCGTCAACCTATTCAATAGCTGACACTGGGTCATAATTAAAAGTAAAAACTATGGGCCAGAAGGGGACAAAAAAAATGGCAAATTTCCTGAATATGGCTAATGGAAACATTAACATTAGGAAATTGCATACGAGAAATCACTGGCTCCTGGCCCAATTTAAATATGCATAAGGGTCCTGATGGGTGCCTATGGTGATTAATAGTGTTAACCAAAAAAAAAAAAAAAAAAAAAAAGTTAAATTTAATTCATGAAGCTGCCTTTAATGGCCGTGTCTACGGGTGGCTCCTTTGTTCCCTTCATTACAGCAGGCAGCTGGGGAATGGGCAGTGCTGATCCTGCACCCCTGGGATGCCTGTGTCCCCAGGATGCTTGTGTTCCCAGGATGCTCATGTCCCCAGGATGCTCACGTCCCCAGGATGCTCATGTCCTCAGGATGCTCGTGTTCTCAGGATGCTTGTGTTCCCAAGATGCTCGTGTCCTTGGGATGCTTGTGCGTGGCAGCACAGGCACCCAGCAGCTTTCCTGCTCCGTGGCAGCTTTTGCAGCCAAACCAAGGAGAACTTGGAGCCCAGAGCTGGGCACAGTCACCCACAAAGGAAAGCTGGGACTGCCCGTAGCAGAGGAGATGAGGATGGGGGTAAAAACCCCAATTTGCTCCCCACTGAGTGTTTTCCTTCTGGACTCTGCTGCCTGTTTATGTCTCTGGGGATCTGAAGATCCCCCACCATGTGAATACAAGCCTCTGCCCAGGTCCCTTTTGTGCCCCAAAACAGCCTTTGGGTGAGGCTTTTGCTCCCTTTTTCTCAGCTCAAAGCTCATAGGCTTGTTGTAGCTTTGCTTCACTTACAGGGTTTGGTTTTTATTCACTTTTTTACATTAGTTCTTTGCAAGCATCGCTGTGAATCAATCTGATGTCAGGCCTATTCGTTGCCTAATATTTCTCAATAATTTATTATCAGTGGTTTAAACCTCATGGGAGCTCCCTCCACATTAAAGCCTGTTGTTCAGTCAGGTCATGTCCCAGACTGGAAGCACTCCCAACCCTTTGATTTGTTTGTGCTGTATGTTTTTGTTGGAAGAGCAGTAAAAGATATGAATTTTTCCCCCTCTTGAAATTAATTTATCATCTCAGTTATTTCCTTTATTCTCTCCAATTGAACTGTTGCTCTCTGGTTGCTCTTGACTCTCTTGCTGGCAGCCCTGGTCCGTGTGGATGCAGTGGGATGTAAATAGGGAGCAGAAATCAGCTGCTGGTACCCATTGCCAGGGCACACCCAGCTCCGACCTTACCTCTGATGTATTCCAGGGATGAAAAACACAAGGGTGGTGTCACCACCAGGTAAAAAACCTGGTTAACTCCAAGCACAAGCTCAGATGGCTGCAACCTGCTGCCGTGCAGTGGCTGTCACCCTGGGGAGCAGCTTGTGGATGAATTGCAGGCATGGGACGGGGTGGTGGCACTGCCAGGTGATGTGGTGCCACACTGGGGTTGTCACATGCTCTGTCACACTGCTGATGGGCTGCTGGAGAGACCGAGGGGAGGGAGAGATTTCAAAAAGCATCCAGAGAAGTCAGAAAAAAAAACCTTCGGAGCAGCCGAGGAGCGCTGCACTTATTACATCTTTGCACCCCAGAGATGAGTGTGCAAAACAAGCAGCTTTAAGCAGAAACAGGGGCAGGGAGCTGGAGAGTTCTCTATGAAATATGGAGATCCTGGGAGTGGAAGGCAGAGCTGATGTGGCTCCTGAATAAATCATTGGAGCTAACACATGTGCCCGCTCAGTGACGTCTTTGAGGGAAGAGCGTGGGACTAGGGAAGAGGAAAATTAAAATGCAATAAAACAAGATACAGGGCACTTTTTTTTTCCCCCTAAGAGCTTTAGTTAGTGAAATAATTAGCTCATCTCAACCTCCTATAACATGTCAGCCTAAGTCTGGTCCCTCATTTGTCTCTCATCAGCCCATCCACCGTGCCCTCCTCCCTCACTGCCTTGGCAAACCACAGCGTTTGCTTCAAATGTCTGTGTAACCAGCAGAACCAGCAGCCTGTTTGGAGAAACACTGAAGTCCTGGGACCAGAGCTGGAGGACTAGGGGTAGAACTGACAAGCAGAGAACACCACACGATCTAAACTTTGTTCAAGAGATGCTCTAAAACACAGTGGGCTGCCAGAAGAACCTGAGACCTGCTCCCATGGAGCACTGGGTTGCCTTCCAGTGCCTCTGAGGGGCAAGCAGTTGTGGCAGAAATGAACATTTAATTGCAAAATAAATTAGATTGCTTGATTTGCTAACATGCTTCAGCATTTTGCACAAGAGTGAAAACCAGTGATGAAACTGGCCTGCAAGGGACCAGGTTTTTATTTCCCTTCTGCCTGGAAAACAACTGTGCTCAGGCCCTGGTGTAACTGGGCTTTTTTTCAGCATTGTTTCTCCCAGAAACTCAAATGCTCTAGAGAATGGGAAGAAGGAGGTTGAAAGCTCTAAAAAAACTTCTAAGCCCTCTTAATATCAAAAGAGGCAGGCAGGAGGGAAAGCAGATTTATGTACTGGAGGGTGTTACTGAGCTCGAGGAATCCAGGTGATGCTAATCCCAGTGAAATGGAGACGTGCCCTTGTTAGGAACCAAATGTTTCCCAGGTTGTTAATTCTTGTCTAATTAACAGGCTCAGAGATCCACAGAGGACTGGTTTCAGCTAGTTCTCAGCCCTCCCTGGAAATAACATTTTCCAACATCTCCAGCCTCAACCTCAGAAAAACGTCCCTGGAGTGAAATCCTCCAGACAGAGCTGGGATTTGTTAAAAAATGCATCACGAGTGCATCATCATCACCACCATCACACGGGCAGGAAAGTAGGGCAGGCACGATGTGTGCCACGAGCTTTCCTACCCCCGCCAGCACTGGGCTGCTTGGGGAACCCTCCCTCATCTCAGCTGGTCTGTCCCATGGATGCCTCGCCTCAAATCCAGCCCTGGGAGGAGGTTCCAGGGGTTGTTTCTCCTCCAAAAGTCCCAGGAGACATTGCAGTGAGTTTGTTTATCTTCTAATTTGAAAAACAAAAGCAACAGCACTGGAAAAACAAAAGCAACCGAAGCCCCTGCAGCTGGTCCAGGCTACCAGCAAATGTACCATGAAAACAATTTCTGAGGTACTGGGCTGGAGGGTGCTGGGTCCAGTCTGGGCTGTGGCAGTGGGGTGTGCACACAGGGAGGGGCTGAGCTGGATGGTGCAGCAGGTTTATGGAATCAGAGCAGATTAATGAGACTATTGGGAAGGTTTTATATGCTTTTGAAGTTAAATGATAGAGGTTTGCATGTTAAATGGGACAAAAAGGTCTGCTGCTGAAGTGAGCTGTGCTCAGGTGCTGGAAGTGGGTATCCTGGGGATCCCCTCAATTGAGAGGGATCAATCAAAGATAAAGGAGATCCCCTGTTTTCACCTGCCTCATTTTTTTGCTGTGCTTCTCTCTAGAATGGTTTTGATGGTACCTTTGCCAGTGGCCTGGGCCAGCTGCAGGCTTTTCTGTTGCTTTTGTTTTTCAGATTAGAAGATGCATAAACTCGTTGCAATGCCCCCTGGGTCTTTTGGAAGAGAAACAACCCCTGGAACCACCAGAGCCTGGCTCGGGGCTGGATTTGAGGTGAGGCATTGGTGGGATGTCTCAGATGATCCAAGACTTTCTAAGCCCCACCAGCAACCCCAGGGGCAGGGGAATGGGTCTCACTTCTCTGGGGCAGCTCATTCCTGAACCCTCCAGCAGTGCAGAGGAGCAGGTCCCTCAGCCCTGAGGTCTCCTGCTAGCATAGGAATTGCTAAGGAGAATCACAATTTCATCTCCTCGGAGGCATTGAGAGATTGATCCTCACGTCTGGTCCTAAGCTGTTGGTCAAACATTTGTCTCTCCTGTAACTGGGGACATTGTGTTAGTAAAACTGCAATTTAGACCAAAGAAATCACGGAGAAAAGAGATACCAATGCCCCATTCAGCCATTTGTAACACATCACGCTCCTGATAGTGCTGCCAAATAGCCAAAAAAAAAAACCCCTTCAGCCTTGAGATTTTTCTAGCACGAAGATAAATGAAGGAGATTCATGTCTCTGTTGGTGCTACATTGTTTTGCTCAGTTGGCTGCAGAGCAAATAAGATACGGTGGCTCATTGATTTGTAGTCTGAGAGCTGTCCTCGCAAATAGATGGGCTCAGAAAAAAAACAACCAAACTTCATTTGTGATTTCAAATGGAGAATGCAGCAAGTGTGGGGAGGGGGCACGGTGCCTGGACCCTCAGTGTCCCACTGCTCCTCCTCCCTGGGGACACCGTGGCACGAGGGGGTGCAAAACTGGGGCTGTGCCTCCAGCTCTGTCTCTTTTTAGGGATGCTTTTCCCTGCAGCTCCATGGGGTGTTCCCAGTCCTCTGTGCCCTGCGTGGTGTCTGCTTCCCTTTGTCTTGGACACGATGCCAAAGGCAATAAAAAACGAACCAGCCATTTCCAGTGGGGCTGGGGAGAAGGAGGGAACTGACCCTCTGTCTAGGCTGACCACAGCACCCCCCATTTGCCCCATGCACCCCTTTGTGTCAGCTGAGAGAGGCTGTGTGTGTAATAATGGCAGAGAGAGAAATCCCAGTGCTCACAGAATTGTTCTGGTTGAAAGAGACCTTCCAGGTCATCAAGTCCAGCTCTGCCAGGACACCACTAACCCATGTCCCTCAGCATCACATCTCCATGGCTTGGAAACCCCTCCAGGATAAGGTCCCCTCCTTATGTCCAACTTAAATCTCATCTGGCACAACTTGAGGCTCTTTCCTCTTGTCCTAAAGATGTGTCATGGGTTTTGCTGGCATTTGCAGCAGGAGACACATCCCAAAAGACAGAGCAAGAGAAAACTCAGGAATTTTAAGTCAAGAGCCTGATTCTGCTTCCTGTGTCATGGAGATTGGGCAGAGGGAGAAGAGATGTAGAGTGAGAGCAAAGTTCCCAACCGATCCACAGGCTTCTTGCAGTCCTGCTATCCTGGTGGCTGGAGTCATCTCCTCCCAGGAATATCAGAGACAAGGCTGTGCCTCTGTCTTCTTGCTTCATCTGGGAGAGGGGGCAGGCACATGAACAGGCAGCAGCCATCCTGCCATGCTCCACCTGGGAGATCTTCTGCAGGCTGCCTGACACTGATTGCTCTCCCACGAGCCCAGTCTCTCCGCTCTGGTGATGTGGCTGGTGTGGGTCTGTGAGAACCAAGGTCTGGAGGGCCCATGGTCCCCAAGGACCCTTATTTACCACTTGCTCACTGCCAGCATGGGATCTGCAGCACTGAGATGTCATCGCTCGTGTGGCTGCTGCTCCTCCCTTCCCAGCAGCCCTGATGGAACCATTGCTCTTGCAAGACAGGAGGTAATTTGAGAGACCCAGCGTTCCCAACCCAAAGTGGTTCTGGCTGCACCCTGGTGGAAAGACAGGCAGTTTTATAGCAGAATGCAAATGAAAAGGTATAAATAAACAATCGCTCACAAATAAGTGCTCGCCTTTAATGAATATTTCATATACAAAAGAAGTCATTGACATTTTGCTGGATTGCTTCAATTAGCTCTCGAGCCTCGTGCTCATGCAAATAATAAGCTTGCTCTTCATAATGCTTTGTTAATCTGCTTCATAGTGTGAATTTATACAGTAATGTATCACACAGACCTCCTGCTGCAGCCTTTATTGGATATAAATGACTTAGTAATTGCTATTGATCATTAAAGAAGCGTGATGTTATTTTGGAATTACAATGCGAGGAGTCTTCGGAAGACTGAAGGATCTGGGTGGTTTGCTGAGCACAGGCCTGGTTTATATTCAGAGGAGTGACTAATGGGTCCTTGGGAGGAAAAGCCAAAGTGTGCCAAGATTGAGTCTGGGGAAAAACACTGCTGGAATCATCGCTGGTTTCACATCACGAAGTGCTCCCGGCTATACGTTCGGAATATATCTCAACATATTCCATTTCACACATCAGTCCCTATTCCTACTCAGGCTTTGCTAAGATTAGCCAGGAAAATACTAAAGCTTACTGGAGAATGTCAGCAGTAGATTGGATCTGGGGCGAGTGCAGCAGTCACAGTGGCTGTGGGACCCCCGGGAAGGTCCCTGGGTGTGGTGGCCATGCTGGGGTGGAAAGGGGCAGCCTGGCAAAGCCTCAGTGACCCTTCCCAGGGCTCCCACCAGCAGCTCTGGAGAAGCTGTGGGTCTTTGCTCTGAGCTGGCTGTTCAGCTGCAGGACGTGAGTAATTAAAGCAAATGTTTTACGATCACCCAGCTTGCAATATTGGGTGTATTGATCACAGCTCTGGCTCCTGAAGTCAAGTGAGCGTGAAAGTCTTTGCTTTCCCAACAGGGAGATTCAGGCTGAACCTTCTTTCCATCACTTGCTAGTTGTCTTCTGGCTTCCGATGTTAAAACCTCATGGGTTTGAAATGAAAAAAAGCTGGTGTTGCACTTAAAATTTATATTTTTTTTTCATTTAGAAAACCTCATTTATTGGGTTGGTGTTTTTTGCGTTTCTTCCAAACTATTCTCCCTCTGATCCTGTTTCCTTCCCCTGGAAAAGCTGTTGGCTCCCATGCCTGAGAGAGCTGCACTCAGCGCTGACTCTTGGCTCCTCTGACACCCCAGGAGGGCAGCCTGGAAAGCTCCCCGTGCCACGGGGTGGGTGTTTCAGCAGACTTGGACATACACCACCCATCTGGAAAATGGTTGGGGGCATTAACTCTTCTCTGCCTTGAAGCAGTGGACTGGGACTCTGTTAATTAACATCTTGAAATGACTGTGAGATTCTTCCGTGACACTGTTTTTATTAAAAGCCTATATGCGCATTTTTCCCCTTCCAATTTACTGCATTTCCCCCCCTGGAACGTGCTTTGATTTTTAAGCCATTTATAAGTCCTCAGGCTTTGCCTGGAAGGTAATTTATACTAGTTTGTGTTTTTATGTGTGTGTACATGTGCTGCAGTGCATCAGGAAGAAACACACAGAGCAATCGACTGTACTGAGGCTGGTATTGACGGAACAGTGGTGGTGGAGTTATTTCCAGGAGCTATGAGCTCGCTCCAACCTGCCCAGGCAGATCCTGCAGTGCCAAACTGCAAATCAGACCAGCCTCAGAGGGACCTGATACGACCCGAGGGATGTTTCCTGGGCTGCAAGGGCTCTCTCTGCTCCATGTGGGGTTTGGATGCCTCCCCAGGCTGACCAGTCACACGCTGGCCAAGATGTCACTTGGATTTGGTCACCAAAGCCAACGAGGGTCATTTTTCATCTGCAAAAGGACCAAGGCAGGTGCCCAGCCATGACCACTGTGCCAACGGTTCTGGTGTGAGCCCCGCCGCAAGGCTCGGTTGCCCAGCTGGTGCCCAGCAGGTGATGGAGCAGACTGGCCCTTGGCAGCGGCTGTGCTCAGCCCCATCAGCACAGCTCTGATCCCTCCTCATCGCTGGGCAAACCGGAGCGTGGTGCTGACGGAATTAAGCGCTGCTGAAATGTTCCTGGAGTCACCTCGGTGCCCCGTGGGCCGTTCCGCTGTGAACTTTTGCACCGCCAAAGTAATTTGTTTCAGGGAGTTCTAGTTATGCAAATCTCCTGCAATATTTCATGCCATTCACATCTCCCGAGGCGGGATTTTAATAAAGGCTGGGAGGCGAGAGGATGGCCAGGAGGCGAGCGGGTCAGAGCTCCGGGAGGCGAAAAGCTGCCTGGAATGTAATGACACCACGCTGATTTATGTCCGCTGGGGATGTGACCGTCCAGCCCCCCGTGACTGGAGCCATCTGCATCTCTCCCCGGCTGCTGTTCAGAGCAACTTTTCTCTTTTTATTTGTGTTTTGGATCTAACAGCTTAGGACTGCTGCCTGATCCCAGCCTGCTGCGATCCCAGCCCCCCAGCTATAACACTTATTTCCTCACATGCTGCCTGGTTCTCTCTCACCCATCGCTGAGAAGCAAATCTCCAGGCACATTTGCAGCAAGGCAAGGGGAAGGGAGCTGAAGGAGTTGGGTTTTGGGGCTCAGGGGCACCAGCAGCACCTGAACTCCAGGACCCTGATGGAGCAAAGCCTCTGATTATTTCCAGCAGTGCAAATGTACTGGGGCTGAAGTGCTGGAGAGGAGTGTTGGCTGGAAACTGTTAAATACTGTATTTTGCTGAGCTAACATAAGTTATTTTTTGTGTTTTTTGTTGTTTTTTTGGTTCTGTTTTTCCTCAGGAAAAGGCTGAGAGAGTTTAAGATGCCTGAAAGGTGGATGGAGAGGATGGCACAATGGGGCTCAATTTATTCAGTTCCTACCAGAGTATTTTTCTCTCTGCAGAAATTATTGCAAGACATTTGAGTTCATGGCTTATAATGGAATATCAACTCGGTTTTATCCCTATCAGTGTGAGATTCATGGGAGTGAAGGGGCTGATGGGATTGTGCGGGAGGGCAGGGGAGCTCAGAAATCGCAGGTTTTAGCCAAAAGTAGCTGAAACTTCCTCTCATTCCCACAGTCAACACCTGAGAGCCAGGTTTCAAGTGGCTGTGCTAGGAGTTGGTGGCCACTGCAAGGTCGCAGCAAAGTCACAACCACCCTTTGCATCCAGCCTCCTTCCTGCCACATCCCTGAGCACACAGCCACCCACGGGTGCCAGGAATGTGCCCTTTGGTTTAATGTCCATGAGCTGCAGCCACCCACTCAGCTACACCGTGCTGGGTGTGTTCCCAGCTGGCCTGAGGCAGAGAGCTCCTCTCTTTCTGAAATTGCTAGGGAAGGGTAATGTTCATGCTGTGGATGTAACACACCCACCTCTTCTGGTTCCTGGGTAAAGAGGAAAGATTTGCCATTAACTCCTTGGGTTTTCAGGGGCATTTAAATGCTGGAAGGAGACTGGAATCCCAGCTCAAACCTGCAGAGAGCTGCTGTTCACATCAGCATCCCATGGAGCTCAGGATGCTGCCAGGAGCACCCACAGCGGTGCCACCAGGCACAGCCCTGCCAGGCTCTCAAACAGCTCAAGGGGTGGGTTTTTCCTACTGTGTTTTGAGAAATGCTTGTGTTTGACTCAGTCTCTCCAGGCAGGATCAGAAGAACTGGTCTTACCCAAAGCCCTTTTAAGCTACACAGACATGGGTGAGTCCCAACTCAAATGCAACAACTGGGCCAGCACAGCAGAGGCTGTGAGCCCAGGGAGAGAGTCTCTGCCTCTCAGCCACTGATGGGTTTTCCTCTCTGGCTTTCCCTCCTCTTGCTTTTACAGTTTATTTACAACGTTTACAGATGTTTGCAGCACTTCTTTTCTTTTTTGAAATGGCTTTTCAAATCGGATAAAAGAGCAGTAAAGGATTTCTCAGCCTGGTGCTCACAGGGAAACACGTTTGGGGCTTTGAAGAGCAGAACTTTAAGCTCATGATGGATTTCCATCAGTGGAAGCCTGACTCTTCTCACCACCCTGCACCACAGAGTCCAGCTGTGCTCTCCCTCCTTGTTGGCTTGCAATTATTTCTTCTACCTGCTTTGGTGACTCCACTTGGGTTCAGGTTAAACCCTTGCTCTGGCAGCAGCTCGCTCAGACCTGTTTGGCCTCTCCCCAGCAGCATTGCTTTTAATATCCCACAGGATTGCTCAGACTGATGCTTTTCTCCCTACAGTAGCTCCCCTGGGGAACCTATCATCCCTCTTCCCACCCTAAGTTTGCTTCAGATACTGGCATATATCATCAGGCACATACCCCAACAACTCAGGGCATGTTGCAATGCTCCAGATCAGCACAGCAGGTCTGTACCCTCCTGCCCTTATTTCTGTTATTTCTTTGCCTTACCTGTGCACAGGCTCCTGCCCCATACCTGCAATGAGGAAAGCAAAGGCAGAGAGAAAGAGAATTGGAAAAATCCAATCGCCACCTCCCAACAACAGGGAGAGAGTGAATGAGGAGTGCCAGGGCTGATCTGCATTTAAAAGAGGGGGAATAGGCAGAAGGCAGAAGAGAGTGGTTGCTGAGAAGAGAGGGGAGATAAAAGGGAGAGGGGCCTGAATTTGCATGGTTTTTTTTTTCCTTATGGCAAAAATCATTTGAAAGCTGATGTAGTGCCAAGAGGAACAAAAAGAGACCCCCTTGGCATTGCCCCAGGATCTTCATTTACTCCTTTACAGCAAGGAATACTTATAAAAACTGAATAAAACATCTAATAAGGCTGGTTATGATTCCTTGAAAGATGTCTCCATCAAAGCACCCCGGGGTCAGCCTGGCTCTCCCTGTCTCTGCTCCAACACCCTTGCTGCTGCTTCTGAGACCCTGGTACCAGCACATCCCATCCCAGGAGGATAACTGGTGTCACAGCAGCACATGGTCCCTTTGGGGCAATTGTGAGAGCAGTTCTTTACTAGCACTGCACTGTGCTCACACACCAACCCACTGGCAAGGTGGCTACAGGGATAAAATTTAGCAGGGATCAGCTGGATCCCAGCTGTGACAGCAGGAGGGAACCACAGCTGGGCACCTCAGTGTGCCTCTGCCCTGTGCTGTAGAGATCCCACATGCCAGCTGTGCCCCTGGGTGCAGGATGAGAACCACGTGGCTTCCCCCTGTGCAGTGGGAGCTGCAGAGCAGCATCCCTAAACCAGCAGTGCTTTCCCCAGGAGACTGGTAAATCCTCGGGGGAATGGGAGCAGGCAGCCTGCAAACTAGCCAGTTATTAGAGAGGCTTTAGAAAAATCCAGCTGATTTTGTGGGAGCAGGTTGGTGAGGCTGATTGCAGGGGCAGGGACAGGTCAGAGGGTGCTGAGGGGAGTGGACAGGGTTGGCAATGGGGAGTGGTGACCATAGCCCATTCCTCTCCACCAGTGGCACCCAGTGACTCCCCAATGCTCTCAGCTCCGTTGGCTGCAGGTCTATGCTGAGCACCTGGGAAGTTCATGGCACTGGGGACATCCCAGGATCTCTGCTATTTTCTCTTTTCCAGTACACAGGTCCCAGTCCTCAGACTGCAGCACGTGCCTGGCTCTGGGAGCCACGTCCTGCCGGTGCCTGGAGCTTTGCACGTGTGCTCAGCTGAGAGCAAGAGCAGCTCTTCCCTGGGGCTGGGACAGATAGGCACCAGCTTTCCAGGGCTGTTTTTCTATTGCAGAATAAAAGTGTCTACTGCAACCTCCTCATTCCGTAAGAAAACACGGTTGTTGATGAAATATTAGGATATTTACCAAACATTACAGTGAAAGTGTGGAAAAACAGAGTTGTCCCAGTTGTTTCTGGTTTCCCAAGCGCTGGGAAATTTGGGAAGAAATGCCTGAATGCAACACTGAAACCCAGCACCTGCACCAGGAATGGGGCTCCTGAGCTGCCTCCCATGCTGTATCCTGGCTTCATCCCATGCCTGGACCAGCTGCTGCTGGACAGGTCCCAGGGAACACCTGCCACTGGAAACTGCCTTTTCCATGGCTTGATTTTTCTCCCAGCACTGCAGACTGTGAAGAAAAGCTCTGCAAAGCCCCAGCACTTTCAGCACTGCATGGAGCCTCCCTTGGCTTTGTGCTTTGCATTCAGGTCGGGAGCTGCGGCAGCGGTTCCGGTGATGGAAACATCCACCAGGAAAAATAACCTGGCCATAAAGTCCCAGGCTGTTAATTACTTCACTGTTTATAAAGGATCCTGCACAAATATCACTGCCCTGCTCCATGTCCCTCCCTCTCAAATGAGGAGAGGGTTTTGGGGAGGGAGTGAACGCACCGCACTTAATAGGTGTAAATATTTTACAGTTTTTAATTAAATATGAGAACCCTGCTGGGGCTGGGAGCAGGACAATCCTGGAATATGAATTATCGAGAATCCTCCTTCCCAGATGTTCACTCCATTCCCCCCCAGCCCCGAGGCATTTCAGACAAATAAAATGGAAAATAAATCCACCAAAACCGAAAGCCAAACCACATAGTTTCCATGCCTTCCTTCCCAAAGCCTGTCGAACCCCAGCAAGTTCAACCCTTCCCAGTGGAAACTCCTCAGATGGAGACATCCATGGCAGATTACAACCTAATAGGAAAAAAAAAAGAATCATTATATTGAGGGGAAAAAAGGGCTGTGAACAGGTGAGGGGTGCCCACCAGGAGTTACCTGTGACCCTCAGGAATAAGCCAATGGTTTTAGGGGCAGCTGGTTCAGTTTCACGTTGGACCAGCCTGGGTTGGCAGCACTGGGGTGACCCAATGCCTGGCTTCCCATCCCAGATGCCAGCTGAAAGGAGCTGCCTCTCGGCTCTCTGCCAGCGGGGCTGTGGCACAGGCACTCGGAAAGGAGACGCTGGTCAAGATGTTTCTGTTCCAGTACTTTTGGGAAGAGGTTTCGAGTGGGCTCTGAAGACGGGCAGGTAGTGGAGGATGCCTGGCGAGCTCACCCCTGCTCCCTGCAAGCTCTGCAAATCAATTAAGTGGTGCCTCCTGAAAGAAGATTAAGTGGATACAATTGGCCAGGATTGACCTCAATGGATCTCTCCTGATTTATACCAGCCGGGGAGCTGATCCAGCACGTTCTGGGGTGGATGTTACGCAATGGCTTGTCCTCAGAACCCTGGGGCATGGTTTCCACGGCCGGCTTTGCCAGGAGCAGAGCAGCAGACGGTCCCTCTGAGCCCGTGCCAGGCACCGCGGGGGGCAAACTCAGATCACAAGAAGGTAAAAATTCAACTTAGAAATCATTTCTATCACTTGCATTTCACCCTGAGGATAGAGGGGAAGCGTGTGTAACATCTGACACATACCAGCTACGTGCTTGCGTGCTGACTGCCTCCGTTTCAGGAATGACATCCCACTTTCATCCCGAGTCTGCTGGGAAATTGTTGTCAGTTTATGGAGGCTCTGCTTTGTGTGTTGATAGTTGGCTGTTACTGCACTCAGAGCAGCTCTGAGTTTAAATTTTCCCCTTCTGCTTCTCAGAGCCACCCACACAAACCACCATTTTTCTTGCTTCACCCCGTTGCTGTTTCTGTGGGTTTCCAATTCTTTATTTATTCTTTTATTTTTATGTTTATTTTCTGCTTGTAATTGCAAGCTTCAATTTTGTATACATTTGTTCTCAGTGGGATTTTGCCTCGCTTGCTAAGAAGATGATACAACAATATTTCAATATATTTTAACTGCAGCTCTATTTAAGAATTTGCACAAAGCTAGAACTGATGCTTTAATCCAAATGGGACATGCAAGACAAGCATTCATGTCGTGGGCTGCAAGGGGCCAAGAGAAGGTCTTGCAGAGCAGAGCTCAGTGCTGACAGCCTGGTTCTGTGGGTCACATTTCCCCAGTGGGTTGAGGAATTTTGTTGAAAACAATTTAATCCAAAGCAAGGCTGCTACAGGGTTGGAAGGGAAAGTGGCAGAAGTGCTGTGGAGGAGCTGGGGTGAAGACAGCTACTGCTGGACCCTTGGATACTGCAGGAACATCTGCATCTTCTCCAAGAAAATATGGCACCTCCAGCATGAAGCTGGTGTCTGGAGCAAAGTGAGGCACCAGCAGGGAGTAGATGAGCCTGTGCCATCATGTGATGTTTATAATTAGAACACTTGGCAGCCTAACATATATTATTAGCCTCTCTGCTAATAGACTTCTCTAATAAGAGTGCCCTTAAGTGACCTCAGTGAACATTCATCTACTTCTAACTGGATTTATAATTGTGATTGATCTGCAAGGTGCTGCAGCTTTGCCAGTCTCCTTCCACATCTCTGCTTGGTCGCAGGTAACTTGTTTCCTCAGCCCCAGGCTTCAGAGCTAATAATGCCTTTGAACAACTCAGTGACCAGGTACCAATTAGGGATGTATCTCTTACAAGCAAGACCCCTTGAACCCAAAATTCACCAGATAGGTCCAAGCCACAGCAAGACGTTTTAGTTTCTCAACCAACCAGTCACATCCTGCTGGAGCACAAACCAGCCCTGCCTGTATGATACCTGGAAAGGCTTTTGGCACTGCTTTGACCTGTTCTTTTCTGTGCAGCTATGAGATTGGTGGATGCCCTCCCAAAGCTCGGTGATGATGAGCCAAAGATTGTCCCTACATTGCTTCTCTTCCACAGGTCATGAGCTCCTGCAAGACCTCACAAAGCTGGTTGCCCCAATATAAAATGATGTGAATAGCTCAGACCCCTTTGGCTCCATCATGGAATAAATTATAGAAAAGATTTAAGCATCATTACAAATTTTTCTTCTTCCCCTCCTGCATGGCTAAGGACCTTTAGGGAGAAGCTGAGACACGTTCAGCATGTTCCCAGGGCTGCCCCTGGGATGCTCTGGAGTCTGGGATGAGGACAGTGACTCTGCTGTTTCTCCCCTCACACATCTGGTGTTGGAGCTGTAGCATCGTTGTTTGTGCTGGGATGGAAGGAGGAAAGTGAGTTCCCTCGAGATGGACTTTAAAAGAACTGTGAACAAGTAAACAAACAGATGTTTCAAATGGTGAAAAAGAGGGTCACAGCTCCAGCAGCCATGAAGCAGCCCATTTGCTTTGTACAGCTGTGACCCAGTGCTGATGTGCAGCATTAGCTCAGGTGCCAAACATTAAATTCACTCCTAGTTTTGTCATGAGCCTCCTCTTGTGAATTTTCTGAAAGGTGAACAGAGGCTCCTGGTGAGCTCACAGCGAGCTCATGGCGAGCTCAAGGTGTAGGGAGTGAGCTGCTGGCCTGTCCCCACACCAGTGTGGGTCCTTGGGAAGCAGCAGCCATCTAGAGCAGGTGATGGAAACTCTGCTCCCAGAGCAGTGATCCAAAAAATTGTATTTTTCCTTCAAAAAAACCCAAAAAAGATGTTTTCTGAAAGCTCCTGTTTTGCCAGGGGAGGCTGTTTGGCCATGAGGGCTGAGCCAACCCCAACATCAGCCTTGCTGGGGGGGACTGGAGCCTCCTGAGGATGCTGGTCCCTCCAAACCTTCGAGACCTTTGATTCTTCTCAAGCTGACTGATGGCCATTTGCCACTGGCGATCTCTCTCTTTCCCTCTCATTTCATGACAAAAGCATAAATTTGAGGAGGCATTTCTGGCTAGGAGCTGACCCTGGCTGTCCCTGTATCAGCACCTGGCTCATTCCCTGGCTCTCTAAGTGTCTGGAATTTTTGCTGGGTTTTTAAATTGGGTGCTGAAACCAACCCCAGGGGAATATTTTTATTTTGGAGCAGTGGCTGTTTGGTCAATACCCTGCTCGCTTCAGTGCAGCCTGACTTCCTATTGGTAGTGATTTTCCATTAGCCTTGGAAACTGAGTTGGCTCCTGAGCTGGGTGGGAATCCTTTATGAACTGTGCTTCTTGATGAATCTGCATCTTGGAGCAATAAGCTGAGCCCTTCATGAAAGCTTAGTTCTGTTAAGTTGCCACACTCAATATTCCCCTTCCATGGGAGGCAGAAGGAAGGGGGAAGAAGAGGGAGGCTGGAGGGACTGGGAAAATAATCTGGAGTTCTCAAAACTTTCCCGTGGATCTGTCTCGAAATAAAAAAGTAGTTTGTTTTTTTTTTCTCTTAATTGAAGAAACCACTTTTCAGACTTCTGGTAAATGCATCTGCCCTCAGGCCTGCAGCAAAGTGTTGTCATGAAAGCCCTGGTGACCTCCAGATCGTTTAGTGGAAGATGTTGGGGAATCTCTTGGTCTTGCATGAGAAAGAAAAAGATTCCCCTCGGATGCTCCAGCCCTCATGGAGCATTATCGCCAGCTCATCGCCTGCACGGCACAGCCCCGGCTTAAAAAATGGGCTTCTTTCACATGAAAATCTGCACTAGCTGCTGCAAAATAATACCAGATGAAGCGTATACACCGAGCACATTGTTATTAGCCCAAATGGTTTGGCTTTCTTTCTCGCTTTCTATTTTTTTTTTTTTTTATTCCTGCTGTCGGCAAGCAAAACCGACCAGCTCCATTATGTATAATTTATTCTGAATTAGATCAAAAGAACAGTTTACAGGGTAGGTTTGGGCATTATTGTTTTATTTATTTATTTTTTTAGCTTTTTCCATTTTTTATAAATATATATTTATTCCTCCACCCCTCTCCACGCTCCCTATTGCTTTTCTTCATGAGCAAACTATAAATTATTCACCAGCCCATACAAGACAAGTGCTCCTCAGGACTGGAAATCAAATCATTCCCGGCCCTGGCAGCAGCACAGGGCTCGGTGTTCTCGGGGAGCAGAGGCAGATGTGGCCATGTGAGGGGACGTGGGGTGACAGCACCCACACAGACCCTGTGCAAAAGCTCCCCTGGGACCCATGGGGGTCTTGGGGTTGGGAATCTCTGCTTTGCAAGGCAGTCGGAGCCTCCCTGGCATAGAATCATCAAGATCATTTAAGAGCATCAGGTTCAAAGTGTCCCCCCACCTCTGTGGGGACAGGGGAGGTGCCAGAGCATCAATCCTATGCTTTTTTCTGTGTATAAATGCAAGGATTTAAATCTTACCCCTGCTACTGACTGCCAGAGGTGTCCTTTACAACCCTGGACATGATTTGCTGGGGGTTTTGAGAAGACACATTGCTCTGCCAGCTGAGATCTGCCTCCTCCCTCTGCCTCTGTTCCCTGGTGGGGCGATGCACATCTCCTGGATTCACCGTCAGAAGAGGGATGGTGGAATCCACCCCCATGGCCAGGCTCTGCCTTGCTGAGCAGCACCCAGGCAGGTGGGCAGCACCACTGGGAAGCACTTTGCTCTCCGCAGCCTTCCTACCTTGCTTAGCATAAAGCACAGCACCTCTGGGGTCTTGAAACCTGAAAACATTTGTTCTTGTAGCTGATGCAGGCCGTTTATTACACTGCAAAGTCATTTTTAAAGCCCAGCAGAACATTGTGCTCTGGGAACGGGGCTTCTGAGCAGCCGACAGCTTGCTGGTGCTGTAAAAACTAATGCTAATTTAGCAGGGAGCTGATCTAGGGAGACATCTGCTTGTCTAAACTCTCCTAATCTCCCAAGGCACCCGCGGTACCACACTTAAGAATCGCTCACCCAGACAAGGTTCCTGCATGGACTTGCGGGGTGATGCAGGGACCCCAGCCCCTGAAGGACACCTGGGAGCTGCTGCCCCAGCACCAGGTGCTGTACCCAAAGCACCCGTGGAGGGATTTCTACCTGGATCCCCTAAGGAACCTCATTCCCGGGATGCCTACCAAGGGTTGACCTTGCAGGGTTGGGCAAAGAGGGCTTGGGGCACCTCATTGCTTCATCCACCCTTGTTTGGGGAGCAGCCCTGGCCCCACAATTGTATCATGTTAAAATTCCCCAGAATAGCCCAGTGGCTTCCCAGTCCCTGTCCTCCCCCAGCTGAAGCACGAGCTGCTTATTTCAGCTTTGGGTGGGTCTGAGCAAGGGTCTGGGGAAGGATTTGTCAAATTCCTGAGCCGTGCTCCCTCACTGAGCAGCCAAAGGTGGCCAGCAGATCCTGTCTTGTCTGCTTCTCCTTCTAATGGTTTTGTTGTAAATCTCTTCTCTCACGGCTGGGGGAGATGTGCTGTGACACTCCTGAGCTGGATGGAGATTTAAAGAGCATCCAAGCAGGACACAGCCTGGAAACATTTAAACACTCTGCTCATGAAGTTATGCTTCCCCAGAGGGAAGATGGTGCCTGTTGGGCTGCCCTGGTGAGGGATCCCCATTCTCCCCAGGGCTGAGCCCCATGGGGAGGTCTCTAGCTCCTCAATACTCCTTCATTACACCCCAGCACCCTGCCTACCCTCCCATGGGAAGGATCAGGCTTGGATCAGTATCAGGATCTGGATTTGTACCTATCACACAGGCATCTCCCACTAACGTCTGTAATCAGAGATGCATTCAGCCAGATCCCTGGTTTTAAAGGTAGATTCACAGTGAAGCCAAGAAAAACTTTCTCAGTGCAGATGTGAGATCAGCCCAGGTTACACAGAATCAGTGAACTGCTGCACTTCTTCTGCTAGGTCATGTCACAGACCTGCCAGCCTGGAGCAGGCTGTGTTTCCCCCTGCAGGAGAGCTGGGATGGGGTTTCCCACAGCCCCATCCCATTGCTGGAGGGAGCCAGAATCTCCCTCATTCCCCCTTCACAAGTAGCCCACCAGTTTGGAACAGCCCTGCCAGTGCCACCACAACCCCCCTGTTCCTAAGGTTAGTAAATCTCCTGTCCCTTCCAGAGCTGCAAGTAGGATATGGGATAGGGACAATAGAGATGATTCCCAGACTTTGCAAGCTCTATGCAAGCCGGGCAGCCCCGACACATCCTTGTTTTGGGGGTCAAAAATGGGTCAGGCTGAAGCAGAAGCATCTGCCATAGTTCTGTACATCACGACAGAGCCAGCAAATAATTGTCTTTTTGAAAATCCATTATCACCTCCACCCTCTTTTTAGCTTGAAGCTTTCAGAGCTGACAAGGGCTGTGCTTTGAGTGCCTGGTGGTGAATACAACACCATATGGCCGAGGTATTACTGGGCTCCTAATGACAGGCCATTTTCATGCATATGCTTTAATAACTCCTGCACCTTCAGCAGGTACTTGTGTGCATGTGCAGGGCTGGCTAATTTAACATCCCTCACACCCAGGACACCTTACTTGCATCCAGCAGGAGTGCTTTTTGCTTGACACTTTAGCTATAATGTTTTAAAGGGAGTTTAAATCCCCCTGCTCCGGGGAGCCCCCCCCCCCACCCCACCCCACAGTGCTGGGTCCAGCTCTGGAGCTCTAATCAGCAGCAGACAGGGACCTGTTGGAGAAAGGCCAGAGGAGCCCAAGCAATGATCTAAGGGCTGGACACCCTTGTCCTGGGTTGGGGCCAATTATCACCAGCAGCTGCTGGCCCAACTAGCTGGGAGGGGCCACAATCAGGATAAATTGAACCAGCCAATGGGACCTTTATACCATAGGGGGTCCTGCCCCTATATAAAGGGAGGGCTGGGCCAAGGTAAGGGTGGCTGTGTTTGGTGTGAGGCTTTAATGGAGCTGGAGCAGGGAAGGTGGCATCTCAGACCCAGGTAAAGTCTATCACTCCCTTTGTCTACTATGTTGTTAGTAGTGTTGTTTTCTCTCAACTTGGGTTATTTAATTGTTCTTGTCTCAGCCTCTGGGGTCTCACCTTTTTTACTTTCTGCTGGTTTTCCATCTACTTTCTCCACAGGGTTTGGTGTGGAGAAGCAGGGGGTGAGAAGCTGTGCTAGTTAAAAGTTCTAAACCACAATAATGATAAACCACAATGTTCTTCTGCTGGGAGGCTAGGCTGGGAGAGTTGGGAGTGTTCATCTGGGAGAAGGGAAAGCTTCAGCGAGACCTGCTTGTGACCTTTCAGGACTTCAAGGGGCCTGTCAGAAAAGATGGGGGTGATCTTTTGAGTTGTGCCTGTTGTGGCAGGACAAGGGGTGATGGTTTAAAATTGAAAAAAAGGAAATTTAGACAGAGGAGAAGGAAGAGATTGTTGATGCTGATGGTGGTGAGAGACTGGCCCAGGTTCCCCAGAGAGGTGGTGGCTGCCCCATCCCTGGCACCATCCCAGGTGAGGCTGGCCAGGGCTCTGACCAACCTGCTCTGGTTGCAGATGTCCCTGGTCTCTGCAGGGGGGGTTGGCAGGAGATGAGCCTTAAAGGTCACTTCAAATCAAACCTGTCTGTGATCCTATGAGTTAAAGGGACAACCTAGTGTCTGAACCTAGGTAAGAGCTGTGGGGACAGCTTGTTTTCTGCCGAGCCCCACCACGTGCCAACAGTGGGATGCTCCCGAGGAGCTCCTGCAGTGCTCCATGGCCCTGGAGGCAGCGCCTTTGCTGAGCCAGCCCCGGGCAGGCAGCAGGAACTATTTGCTTGTGTTTAATCTCTGCTCCTCTGTGCTTTCCCAGCTTCAAACACAGGTGGTTTTGCCGAGGCAGCTGTTTGGGCAGATCCTCCCTCGGGAGGAGGCAGGTTGGGAGCACAGGTAGAGAGGTACTGGGGATGCAGGACCTGCAGCTGGTGTGGGATGTCCTCAGCTCCTTTCCAGAGCTGCTGTTGCCTTCCCAGCTCCCTTTTTTTCTGCAATGCCGTTGTTTTCTTGCAATAATTGCTTTCTTCTTCAAGAAATGCCAGAGCATATTGGGAGCCAGGACACATCCTCTCCAGGCTTATGCTGAGTTGCTAGGAGCCCATCGCTCACCCCTCACTACATCCTTTGTCCCCCTTCTACCCCTCCCCCAAATCCCATTGACCAAACCATTCTAAAAAACCTCATTGGAAGGTGAAAATTGTCTCATTGACACCTGCTGTGCAAATTACCCCGAGATTCATTCTCTGGCAGGAGAAGGCTTTAGGAAGGTGCCTGAGCATTGCTGAAGTGGAAGGTTTAATGTGATTGGATTTACAACGACTTTTTGATCG
This sequence comes from Ceyx melanurus, assembly GCA_024611195.1. NCBI lineage: Eukaryota > Metazoa > Chordata > Aves > Coraciiformes > Alcedinidae > Ceyx > Ceyx melanurus. The sequence goes on along the minus strand of JANHGL010020549.1, from coordinate 5,137 downwards.
CTTGCTCTATAACTCTTCACAGTCTGGGGGACCATCTCTCTTCCTCCCTTTGCTGTAGATGGAAATTACACCGTTTTTACGGGGTGGATGAAGTGTGATGGGCTGAGGCTGCCAGGGGAGCAGAGCAGGTATGCAGGGCTCAGTCGCCTGGGGGGAGTGTAGAGCAGCTTCTTTCTTTCAGCCTCTTTGCTTCTTCACTGGATGATCCAATCTGTAAATGTCCCCTCTTTTCCTCAACCTTGCAGCCGGCTTGGAGGGAGTAGTCAGCTCCCACCCTCCAGGGCGATGCTAACAATCTGCTGCTGGCCTTGATTCCAGCGGCTCAAAGAGCACTCCAGAAAGATGATTGCCCTGCTCGAGGACAGGAAAATGTGGCAGAGCCCTCTCAGACTTATTTCCAACCTGGAGCAAGTCGTGTGCATCAGCTAATGGCTTTGGGTTGGATACCCAGGGCTGCCTGGTCCCAGGCTCTCCTCGTCTCCTAAGAAATCCCTGCAAACCCAGAGCTGGCAGGCATGTTAGTAATCCTTAATTTTAATTATACTTTGCTGTAGGACTCTGTTGAGCCCCTGGACCACTGGCCTTTCTCTAGAGGGAGCAGGCAAGACCCACTGGTGCTTTGCAGCCCACAGAGCTGCTGTATTTATTAGCAACATGTTGAGAGCACTCGGTGGCATTTGGTGCCTGAGCTGCGTGGCTGCCCAGCAGTAATTAATGGGACCCCTCTACCCCTGAGCTCTGCATTAGTGAACTATCAATTATTGAAGCAGAGTTGTACGTTTCTGAGCTTGTGAATAACCAAAGGGACTGCTGAGAGTCCAGAAGTGGCTGTCATCTTCTCATTAGGTATTTATTAAATGTAATTTAGTGGCTGTGCCTGTGTGTTAATGGAGTCACAGCAATGGTGTGGGATAGGAACAGTGCCTGCATGTGAGATGCTGTGATGTGGGGGCAGGATCAGGCCCTCTGGGAGGCTGTAGAGACAAGCACTGGCCTCCCATGCTGTGCTGGGGATAACCAGAGGCTGCTCAAACCCAGTTGCTGTGTTCTTGTGCAGCTTCTTGCAAGGGCTGGGAGCAGTCTGGCATCCAGAAACGCCCTCCAAACGTGTCAACTGTGCACTCCTGTCCTGCTCAGTGCCCACTAGCAACTCAGTCTTTTGCTCCAGAAAGCAACCTCTTGGGCAAATTACTTGCCTAGAGATAACCATTATTATTCTTGCAACTCTCACTTCCCATCTTCCCTTGCCGACACATTATTTCTTGTTACACTCTACTGAATAATTCCTTTCTCTTTTGATCACTGCTGTTGCTCAGAGAGGGTTATAATCAGACCAACCACCAAGGACAAGTTTACCATAAACTATCTGATCTTCTGGGTGCATGTAAGCTAAGCTGGAGGAGCTGGGAGGGGGCTGCAGGATGAGCAGAGCCTCCTTCAGCCTGGCAGACTCAGAGGGCACCTGTGAGGATGCTGCTGGAACTGGGATGTGTGCAGGGTCTTAGGACACCAGGTCCCACCAACACCATGGTCTCCTATTGATGCCCAGACCAGCAGGGATGGAATGTGCTTGGGGACCTGAAATCACTCCATCCTCTGCATTGTGAAGCTCTGAAGCTGAAGGAGGTTTTGCAGCTGAGAGCAAAACTTCACCAGTCTGGAAAGCTGCTGGTACCCAGGGCATCAAGGGGATTCCCAGGAGAGATTTGCTGCTCTCGGTCTTTTCTGCTCTGTGTGAACATGTGCAGGGACACAGGGCAAAGCTGGGAGCCCAGTGGGGCAGAGCCAGCATCCTACTGGGGTGCTGGAGCCCTGGGAGCTCATGTTGCACTTCAGGCACAAAAAAGACTTTGGCTGCAGCAAGGTCTACTCATCAGTCTCCCTTCTGTTCAGCCTTTGCATCTGTTCCCTCTGATAAAATTGCTCCAGCAAGGTGCCTGTGTCTGCAGGAACATGTCTGGGCTTGAGCACAGCAGGGACTGAAAATAAAAAGAAATAGGTCTTTTTATCAATATTTTTTTTTTTATTGGGAGATGCTGGAGTTGCTAGTAATTTTTTTAAGGGTTTTTCTCTTTCTGCAAGGAGAAGCTGCTTTTCTGCTTCTTCCCACTGCCGAAATCGATTGCCAAAATGGGATGTTTGCAGCTGGAGCTCTGGGCAGAATCCAACAATTTCTCTTAAAACAAACAAACTGTAGGGAGTAGGGTGTTGGGGTGTGTGTGTGTGTGTATAAAAGGGGGCTAGAGGAGGTTTGCAAGAGGCTTTGCCCCTCCTGTTGCACGTGCCCTTGTCTGTATCTGGCTGTGCAGCCTGGAGGGGTTTGATCCCAGCTGGGTGCCTGTAAGCTGCCTGTAATCCAGTAATATTCATAAATGACTCTGCATGTTCCAGCGTCTTTGTCCAATCCCTTTTTATCCCGGGCCTTAGGCATTAGCACTGGAGCTGTAAATCATCTCTGGCTCCATCCCCAGTGGGTTCATCCCTGGCTTGGGCATGGCCGCTGGGCTGGGAGGGGCCAGGTCGTGGGCAGTCAGTGGGTACCTGGTGGGGTGATGCTGGCAGAGTGTGTTGGACTGTTATCCCACTCACTGCTGCCAGGGGCACAGGGTTTCTGATTCCCCCTGTACTGGGGCCAGGAACAAGCAGATGGGAGCTGTCCTCTTTCAGAGGCTTGGTTGCCTCTACAAAGCAAAAAACCCTCCAGGACAGGAGGCTGATGCAAGGCTGGGTGAGACCCAGCTGCATGTTCTGCCTGTCTCCAGTCCTCCACTGCCATCAGCAGTGTGCTGGCTGAGCATCTTCCACCCTGAGGCAGGAGCAAATGCTACCCCTCGCTGGAGCTGTGCTGCTGCATCCTACACAGCCTCCAGGACTCTGTCCTGGCAACTCCTTCTCTTCTGCTCTGGTGGGACTCCCCCACAGTGCTTGGGCCAGCTCTGGAATCCTCAGCACAGGCAGGGACCTGTTGGAGTGGAGCCAGAGGAGTCAGAGCTTGGGGTGTTCAGCCTGGAGAAGACAAGGTTCTGGGGAGACCTTGCAGCCTTTCAAGGGGTCTGTCAGAAAGATGGGGACAGACTTTTTGCAGGACCTGTTGTGACAGGAATAGTGGTGATGGTTTGAAACAAAAAGAGGGGAGATTTAGATTGGTGAGAAGGAAGGGACTATTGATGCTGAGGATGTTGAGACCCTGTCCCAGAGTGCCCAGAGAGGTGGTGGCTGCTCCATCCCAGGTGAGGTTGGCCTGAGCTCTGAGCAACCTGCTCTGGTTGCAGATGTCCCTGCAGGACCAGATGAGCTTGAAAAGCCCCTTCACACCCAAACCAGTCTGTGCTTCTATGCACTCTAAAGAAAAGACCATTTTTTGGGGTTGCAGAGCCTGTATCCCTGAATCCCACCCAGGCCAGTGAACCCAGTTTGCACTGGGCTGGGAGCCTGGATGGTGCTATCCCAAGGCAGTGCCAATTCCCCGGGAGCTCTGTTCCCAGCGAAGAGGCAGCAGCATCTGATGGCAAATCATTTCTGTAATGCTCTCGCTGTAAATGCTACTTAAGATGTCATCAGTGATTGATATATTTGCTAATTGAGGCTTCCACTCGGGCTGATAGCCGGAGCGTTTTATTTCTTCTATTATTTTCTGTTGTTTTATGACTGACATATTTGTGGCAGCACTTCTTTAATCTTCGTTAAGCAAACGCCCCGGGGTGATGTGGCAGTCTGGGGCAGGATGGGCTGAGCACTGGGGTCTCAGCCAAAGGCAGGCAGGGGATGGGGGTGGCAGAGGGGAAGGGGCTGCTCTGTGGTCCTCTTGACCCCCAAGAGAATGGGGAGTTCCCATCTGTGCCTCGGTTTCCCTTCTGGTAAAAGACAGCTCATTTAATGCAAGAGGCTGAGAGCTGATGGTGACACTGTGGAAAAACAAAACCCTGGCGAAGGCCAGCAGTTGGAAGAAATGAAAGCAATATTCCATTGTTTTTACATGGGGGGAGTTGTCTGGTTAAACAGCTGATGAAATAAATAACCACTGTAGTGATGCCCCAGGGAGTGTGGGGGGAAGCTGCTGCCTTCTTCAGGCCTCAGCACCCACCAGATAAGTTAGCCCACAGCTAGAAACCACAAATATGGCTTCTGGCTTCCCAAAAGGGTGCTGTGTGGTGTGTGCCAGCACCCTGCCAAGGTGCCACCTTACCTGGTGAGAGGTGGCAAATCCAGCTCATTTCTTTGCTTTTTTTCTAGCACCTTTGTTCAGAAACGTGCACTTGTGCCAGGAGGCAACAAGGCTCTGCACTCACTTAAACCAACAAGTAAATAACAATAATCCCTTGAATGGCATCCAGACTGGCACTCCACTGCCGCTTGCTGCCTTCAAGGCTGCCCAGCTTGGAGGGGCACCAAGTGCCAGCTGCAGCATCTGTGTTCCCTGTCCAGGAGAGAGAATCAAACCTGCAGGAAAACCACCTCCTGCTGTGCTCACGTGGGCTGCTGGAGGAGCAGGGGGGATGTCTTGCATCTCATTTGCTTGAGTGTTGGGATCCAGCTTTATTAACACCCTGAATTTGAGGGGTTCAGCTTCAGGCAGCTGACTGTGGGCAATTTGCTTTCTGTGCAAGTCCATCTGCTGCCCTTCCTGAGCATCAGAGGATCACAGATTGCTTTGGGTGGGAAGGGACCTTTAAAGGTCATCCAGTCCAACCCCCCTGATCTGAGCAGGGACATTTGCAACTAGAGAAGGTTTCTCAGAGCTCTGACCAACCTCAGGTGGGATGGTGGCAGGGATGGGCCATGGAGGGGCTCCTGGAGTGACCTGCAGCTCTGGATGGCCCAAGGGAGGATGCATGAAATGTGTGACTTACTCTGAAGCACAACCTCTCTCCATGAGCATCCAGCACTTGTGGCATGTAGCAATGTCATCGTTGCCTGGTCCAGTGCAACTGATAAATGGGGAGTGGGAACTTTAAGGTTTTGCAGCACCAGGAAAGAGCTGGTTGCCATGGTGATGCCAGGGAGGTTTGGGGGTTTTTTTGCCCTTTTTTTTTTTTTTTTTTTTTTCCTTTCCCTCCTCTTTCCCCCCTTTGTGGGTGGGGGTGGGGGCGCCTGGACGCACTCTGCGGGGATTTGTTTGCCCGCAAACAGCGCCTGG
>JANHGL010020548.1:34214-48218 GCA_024611195.1 Ceyx melanurus | reverse complement strand
CATCCTTGGCAGTTTCTCAGGCCAGGCTGGATGGGGCTCTGAGCAACCTGCTCTAGGGGGAGGTGTCCCTGCCATGGGCAGGGGGTTGGAACTGGATGAGCTTTAAGGTCCCTTCCAACCCTGTCAGTTCTCTGCTTCTATGGTCCACGGGAGCCTGGGAAGCTGCTGATCGTTGTATCCACCTGGAAATACTCTGTGTTGACCAACAATTATTCTTTATTTATCTCTTTTTTGTTTGTTTTCAACTCTCTGTCAGTTTGGGGAAGGAAGATTTCTCTAAACATTGGATTTCTTGCGAGGTCACGTTGGGATAATGACAGATGTGTGTCTGCTGGCCTCAAAACACTTTACAACATCCTAAATAACCACTTGAATTTCTCCAGAGGAAAAAGGAGGCAGGGCAGGGCTGTGCAAACCTCCCCACTTGCTTTACCCACCCCCGCTTGCCAAGGGCTTCATCCTGCAGGGCACAGAACCATCCTGCTCAGTTTGGGAAAAACCTCTGAGTTGCTTCCAGTCCCTAAAGCTTGTACTTCATTGTGTTCCTGGGCTGGATTTTTGTGGCCCAAGGGGTCAGCCTGGTGTGGGAAGAGTGAGCCAGGACTTGGTTGCCTCTTCCCAGTCATCTGCAAGAACCAGCAGCACCTTCCTGTGGTCCTGGACCCACGTGAGCCCCACCACAGCAGCTCTATTCCAGGGAGATGAGCTGGAGACAGAGCTGGGTCTCCTCCTTCCCTGGGAAAAAAAATCCCCCAAAAACCTCTTTGGCAAAACCAAGGAACCCAAGAGAAACCTGTTCCTGGTGTCTGCAAAACACCTCAGATCCTCCTGGAGCACTTTGCAACTAGGGGCTGATTTCTCTTCCCACCTGGATTGCTGGGGTGCTGCTGCAACCCCCATTTCCAGCAGGGAATACAGAGGTTGCAGCCAACATCTCACTGCTGGCTTTGCCTGGGGGTCCCACTCTCCTCCTGGATCCCCCCCCCTGATTTGGGGGGACAACCAGGAGCAGCCCTGCAGACTCCCTGCTCTCCTCCCAGAATGGATTCTAGCTGCCTGAGCCAAATGCTGAAAGTGCTGAATAACTGCCACAAATTAGATTACTTTTTGGTACTCCTTGTTTCTCAGAACAGATGATCTGCTGCTGGAGCATCAGGAATGGCTCCACTCTGTCCTTTTTGTCCAGTGCAACTGGGCCACACAGAAGTGGGATGGATACCTGTGGCATCTTGGAGAAGAGTGACCTGCATGGCTGGGGGGAAGAGGTTGGCACATCACAGTGGCTTTGCCTCTTTTCCATAGCATCTCAGAATCTCAGCATGACAGAGGTGGGAAGGGACCTCTGGAGATGATCTGGTGCCACCCCCCTGCCCCAGCAGGGTCACCCAGAGCAGGGCCCAGCAGTACAGTGTCCAGGGGGGTTTGGGATCTCTCCACAACCTCTCTGGGCAGCCTGGCACAGGCTCTGCCACCCTCCCAGCAGAGAAGTTTCTCCTCCTGCTCAGATGGCACCTCCTGGGTGCCACTTGGTGCCCCTTGTGCTGTCCCTGGCACCACTGCCCAGAGTCTGGCCCTTTAGGGATTTCAAGATTCCCCAGGTTTCCTGCACATCTCCCAAACCTCAACTCCAATGCCCATTTTACAGCCCTCATTCTCCCTCCCAGGGCACCTTCCATTCCCTGTTATGCCTCATCCCATTCAGCCATCACATGAGACTTCTGCTAGACTGCACGTGCCCACTTCTGTTGGGATTTTCACATCATCTATCCCCTTCCAAGTTGTGCAAAACACCAACAAAACCCTCACAACCCTCTCTGTTTGCCTCCAAACCTCAGCTTTTTAAGGAGCTGTCCCCAGTGCCACGTCTTGCTAGTGAGAACATCACAACCTGGCACAGCTCAGGGTTTTTTTTCATGAAATAAATCTTCTGAGAGAGATTTTTTTGCTACTTACTGTGAAGGAAGGATTGAATACACAGCATCCTACTACCAGGGTTGAGTGATAATGAAATATCTAGGGAATATATCTAAGGGGAGAAGTCACAGGTGATCCAAGTGACACTAACACAGGAACATGAAGCCACCACGGGGGGAAAAAAAAACCCCAAACCAGTGGCACCCCCTTTGTATTTTCTGATCTCAATCACCACTCACACTCCACTGCTGGGATTTTTTTGCCATGAAGTCATAACCTGAGATCACAGAGATGGGGGTTGTGCCAGAACCTTTGTGCTCCTGCCCGTGCTGGGATCAAAGAGCTTGGCAGCCTGAGGAGCTGCTGAAGTTTTACCTGGCAGTGGCTGAGGAACCCCAGGGATCCAGTTGCCCAAATCACTGTGAACTGGAGAGGAGCTTTTTTGGCCTTTGAAAGCAGCTCCACCAGAGTGGCACGAGCCCACTTCAAAGGCTCCAAGAGCAGTGTGTGCTCGTGGGGTTTCAGCAAGGGAGAAGAAAGCAAGCAGAAGCAAGAAGGAATGTGAGGGCAGGAGGGAGCCAGGAAGGAGCCTTTGATGGGGCTACGAGCACAGACCAGGGGGAGACCAAAGCACGGCCAACACAAGAAGATGCTTAAGGAGCCAAACTTTTCCTGGAGCAACTGCAAGAAGAAAGATGCCAGAGACTCTGCTGAGGGAGAAAGAAACCCCTGATGAGACATATGGATGACTATTGTACAGAAAATGGAGGAGAGGAGGCAAAATCTGGGGGTTTTTTGACTTAAAAAGAGCAGCTCCGAGGAATGGGACAAGGGTGAAGTTTTTCTTCCAGCCACTATTTAAGGTGGTGCTAAATAATCCTGAAAACACACCTGGTTTTGAATGGGAAGCCAACTCCAGAATCAAAGGAACTCTAAAGCAGCTTTAAATTGACAAGCCACACAGAATCCAAACCTCCAGCAGCAGAGATGTCTGTGCAAAACCTGTGCAAGTCAGAGAGCTGCTTTCTGTCAAACCCCAAAATTCCCTGCTACCTATCAACACTGGAGCCAAAATAGTCAAACAAGTCCTGGGTTTAAGTTTGGTTTTTTTTTTTAAGGGGATGAATCTAATCTGACCTCATTTAAAAAGGCATCTGGGTGCTGCACCTCATTGAGTTTTATGTTAACTCATGTTTTTGAGGCTGCATGAGAAGACAAATTACAGCCCTTGCACAATTTAAACCAGAGTTTTAGCAGCAGTGCTGCTCAGTTGCCACCCAATGATGAAGCAAATCCTGCTGAAAAGTGTCCCTAACTAAGTGTTGGCCACAATTAGCATCCAAACAAACCCCCAGCCTTCTGCAGGACAACAAATTTCTTTGCTATCCAGGCAGGTGCAGTTCAGAGAACCAAATTCTATCTATACATCTATTTAAGCACCACACACTAGTTATATTTAAACATTATATACTATTTAAGCATGATATACTATTTCTTTCTACATTTATTTCTCCAGTAGCTATTGACCCAATGGTGGCAGCTCTGCCCACAGCAGTATGAAGGAGAAAGCAGATTTTTCCCAGTCATTTTCCCATCCCAGCACCACACTGAACATGGTCACAGCTCCTCACCACTGCTGCCCCTGGGGAGGGAGGGTTGGTTTCCAATCCAACTTCTCCTTCCAAATCCAACTTCTGCTTCCAAATCCAACCTCTCCCTCCAAATCCAAGTCCTGCTTCCAAATCCAAGTCCTGCTTCCAAACCCAAGTCCTGCTTCCAAACCCAACTGCTCAGCTCCACCACAATGTGAGTTCACATGCTTGAAAAGCTGATTCTGAAGCAGCCTGTTCTTCTTAAACACCAAACCCAAGCTTGCCTTGGGTTTTTCCCTCCATAAAAACACAGAATTTTGGCATATTTGGGGTTGAATCCTGTGCAATGAGGTCTTTAGGAGATGTGTTTTTACTCCCACGTCGCCCTGCTTTTATTGCTTTATTATATTGCACTTTTTCTCACCAGAGCAAACACAGAAAGAACTTTCCAAATCAGGACAGAAGTCTGGGGAATTTAATTTTTTTTTTTTAGCTTGTGATATTTTATTTTTTTTTGCTCTCTGCTGGGTTGAGAAAAGGAAGGGTTTTTATTGCTTTCAAACATTTTTTCACCAATTTCTGCCTTAATAATAATTGCCCTAAAAGCACAAACAGATGACAAACCAATTTATCATTTTCATAAAATGTTTCCCTTGAAATGGAAAATGCAGTTCTCAACAAATTCAACATTTGGAATTAATATGGCATTTGTATGAATTCCTGAAAAAAAAAAAAACCCAACAACCCAGATTAATAAAAAAAAATCAAAATAAATGTCAGTTCTTGCACTGACATCAAGCTCTGGCTAATAAAAACCAAACCAACTGACCACAATGGCTCAAGCCTGTGATTTTAAGTGCTTTTCTTCATCATTAATGTTTAAATGCTCAGGAGAAGAGCTGCTGGATGCCATGTGCCATGAGAACTGGAGCTGGAGGAAATCACCCACTTGTCCTGCTCTAAGCAAAAGAGATTTAAAGAGATACTCTGCCCTTGAAGGGGATAAATTAAAGTGTTTATTTTTTATATGAATTATGTTTTATTAACTTTATGAACTCTATTCTCTTTTTTCTTAACACCATGGGTACAAGGATGGGAATTTTTCACATCAGGCAGTTGTGAGGAGGAAACAACTCACAGATTTGTCTGGAAATGTCAAGTACTTCAGGAGAGAAACAAAGAGGAAGGTCAAAAATCTCTCTCAGCACTGACAAAGTCTGACAAGCAGGATTTCACTGCTGTCATTTTACAACCTAGAGAAGCTTGAGCTCCAGGCTGAAATGTTCTCCTGCCTGAAATGGGAAGCAGAAAACAACTACCTAAGAAAATAATTCAGAAAAAAATCAGAAAATAATTCGAAAACCTTGGAATGATGTCATGGAACAGGCAAAGGGATTAAAACTGATAAAACCACTCAGCTCTGGTTCCTCACCCTGGCAGAGGCTGGTCCATTTGCTCAGCTATTTTGCAACATGCTGGGGATTCTTTTGCTCCTCTGACTCCATCAGCTTGGCTGCAAGTTCTTATCAGAGCCTGGGTGTTGTTCCTTTTCTATTAGGCAAGTCAGTCTTTGATCTACAGCATCATCAGTGAGACACAATCCTGCTCTGGTAAAGATCACTGGCAGATTGGGAAAAAAATCAAGTTTGGCTGCAGTTTCCAAATAGATTCCAAATTATTTCACTGAATCACACTTTTAGGGGTTGGGAGGGACCTCTGGAGGTCACTGAGTCCAAGCAGAGCAGGGCAGAACTAGAGCAGGTCACTCAGAAATGCATCCAGACAGGGAGTGAAGCCTCCAGAGGAGAGTAAAAAAGTTCTTCCTCATGTTGAGGTGCAACTCCCTGTGCTCTAGATTCAAATTACATCCCACAATAATTAAAAACACACTAATAAATGCACAGAAAACTGTATCACCTGTGTCATCTTCACCACAAGTGCAGAAATTCCCAGCTCCTGGAATGACATTTTCCCCAAGCAAAGGAGCATCTCACACCCCTTACAACTGCTGCAGCCAGCAAAGGGTTTTATCTCATGGTATTTTCTGAGAGAACAGAAGAAAAGAAGAGTTTTCTCCCCCCATCTCTACATCAATCAGTCAGATTCCTGGATTTCCTCAGTTCCTACTTATCCTCTCCACCTAAGGTGCAGGAAGCCAAATGAAAACCATCTTCATTTGGAGCAGCTCCATGGAAAAAGCAGCACCTGCTTGGATTTCAACACATGCTGACAGGAGCTGTCATGTCAAGCAATCAGGAAACTCAGGAGTGACTTCTTTTGTTGTTGTTAACAGAGTTCAGGGGTGGACTAAACAGGTTCCAAACCCTGGTTAAAAGTGTTGGCCTCACTTGGGAAAGAATCTGGCCAACAACAAATGGTTCTGACAGTTCCATTCCCATTCTCCAAGGCTAAGCCATCTTGGGTTTAATTCAGAACAGAGCAGTCACTGATCATTCCTTTCTTCAGGTTTCAGATCATCTGTCTCTGCCACATCACCACCAAAAAAAAAATAAAATACTCTGCAGAAAGTTAAATCCTTTGTTTTGTTGCCTTTGGAAGATCACAGACCTGTTCCCTGGGAGTGCAGAGATGGAAGCATCCAGCTTGGAAAAGCCCCTTGTGATCAGCCAGTCCAAGCATTACCCTGCTCTGCAAAGCTCACCCCTAACCCATGGCCCTCAAACCACATCCAAACCACCCTGAGACACCCCCAGGGATGGAGACTTAACCCTGTGCCAGGCTCTGGCTGCTCTCCACAGCAACTGGAGGCAGAGCTGCAGTCCCAGCTCAGACCTGAGAGAGCAGAGAGTGTGAGGCAGGCTGGGGTTGAAGATGGTACCAGGTTCTGTGTTTGCTGGGGGGCATCTCTGAGACATCCCACTGAGATCTTCCTTTTCCAGGGTCATCACAACAACAGTTCACCAGAAAAACCACACGAAATCCACTCCAACACTTCCTCCTGGTGAACTCTCTAACACTTGTGCTGTTGAACACAAATATTTAGCAACATTCCAGCAGCATTTATGACATATTTCAGGGAATTTAAAAAAAAAAAAAAAAAAAAAAAGATAAAAAATGAAGCAATTCATAAAACAGATTCATTCACAGCTCAACCCTGCTTGGAACCCAGAGTTCTATCAAATAAAAGAATATCTGAGTGTAAAGCAGCACTGCAGTTTCCTTCCAGATCACAGCAACAGTGATGGAGCCAGCACTCAACAATGAATCCCAGCAGACTGGATCAGGGGGAAAAAAAAAAGCAGTTTATCATTTCCAATAGTTGCTCCACAAGGAGGGACTTTGTTCACAGAACACTGAAGAAATGGCAGTGGGTGATGCTCCAAAGCTGCTTCCCAAATGTTCCTCCAAATACTGCTTAGCTAGACACACCAAGTGAATCTGTCTCAGCTAATTCAAACAGCAGCTGAGATCACAAATGAACCCTGGGCTGCTGGTGTGGCTTTGCAGGGTCTAAAATAAGCCATGAAGGGGTCACTTTGGAGGCTATTGGGGTTTTTTTTTTCTATGTATACATTTGAAATAGAAACATCAGCTATTTTAAAATACACTGGACTGTAAAGCCTCCAATATGGTTTGTTCCCCTCAGTGTAGAAACCACAAAATTAGGCTCTTTGATCATCCTTCAATTTATTAGCTATTCACTCAGCTAGTTTGAAATATTTTAGGGATTCTGGAAAATTGGCCTGAAAAATGGATGTGAATGATGGGAAGGAGATGAGCTGGTGAAATCTCACCGTGTTGAACCTCTTCAAACCCTCAAAAGTGAAAAAAAATCAGTTTTTCTTCTAGAAAGAGAAGCTTGTTCTTCATTTGCACTGAGCCACCCTGGGTGAGGTGAGAACTAAGGCAGAAGTTGAGCTGGGAGTGGAAGTCTGAGAGACTGGGATGGGGATGGGGGCAAATCTGCAGCACAGAGCCAGGGCTCGGGTCACATGATGGGAGAAAAATCATAACTGAAGAGCACTAAAAAAAAATAAACTAAACAAAAAAGAAATGATTTCTCTAGATTAGCAAGGCAAGATAGCTTTGTGAGGACTGCTATTCTACAAGCAGAGATTTTTATTACCAAAATCTCTAATAAGAGACAGCTTAGACCTATGCCTTCCATGAAGGTAGAGAAAATGATTTTTCCTTATATTTAAAAAGATTATCACTTCATATCTCATCTCTTCTTATTAAGTTTACAGCAATATTAAAACAAGATTTGGGTGAATAAAGAACATAATATACTCCAAAATAGAGAATGTATTTCTTTGGAGCATTATAAATGCTCCTGTCTGCTTGAATGGAATTTTAATGGCACAACCCACCCTCTTAGGAGAAAAAAAATAATAATAATATAAAAAAAAAAAGAAGACAAAATATTCTCCTTTTCCAAAACCTTCATTAAACAGGTTTTTTTTTGCTTTACAACCACCACAGATCACTCTATGGACTCTGGGACTGTAGCAAGAGAAGTAACTTTAGGAGATGAAGAAATCACTTTGATTTTTTCCACCAAATGGAAAGAAGGTATTTGAAGAAAGCAAAAAGAAACAAAAAAAACCCCACACTAATCCTAATATATTAAAAGAATGGTTGGTTAACATCCCTTTATTTTGCTACTTCAGCTCAAGAAGCCAAAGGAAAACAATTAATTTGTGGGAAAGATAACAGGGCAAAGACACTGGATTGAGAGCTGGGGCTTCTGACCAGAAGACAGAAATAGCTCTGTGACATAATGTCTAAATCCTGAGAAGCATTGGGAGGAGAAAAAAAAAACCACCCTGGATGTTGAAAACACAGACATCCTCTGTGCTTACAGCCAAGGATCTGCTGGAAGGGAGTGTTTGCTCCCCAAACTCTGTACCTGTGTCACTGGGATGAAGAAAACAGGGTCAGGGTGAAATCCTCTCCTGCTGATGGGCAGCTCTTTATTGCCACACTTGGCTAAAAGCTGATCAAAAAGGGGAAAAAAAAAAAGCCATAAATATAAGATTTTTGCTGCTGGAGTTAGTTTGTCTTCAGCAGTTTTCTAGTGGAAAAGGCAGGCTGGGTCCCAACTAGAAAAACCCCAATAAAATTCCAAGTGCTGCAGCTGCAGCTGCCCAGAGAACAAGGATTTCACATCAGAAAGTGCAAATAATCACCAGGTGGCCAACCAGGAGCAAAAAGAAAGTTGTTACAGGTAGAAAACACTTGGCTCTGTAGCAACAGGTCCCAGAAAAAATTGGCTTTGCAAGGCTCAGAGCCTTGGAGCTCAGAGGAGCCAGGGAGCCAAGGGCAGAGGTGCCTGGAACCTCCTAAACTCTCCTTTTCAAACCTTTTATTTCACCAGCCTCTCAAAAAAGCTGCTTTCCAGGGCAGAAAAAGCAAAAATATTTGCTAATTTTGCCTTTAAGAAAAGAAGCCAAGTTAACCCAGCATTCAAGCAGCCAAGGGAAGATTCTTTTCAATAGCAGCAGATAGCATGAAGAAAGTAAATTCATTTATTATTTTTTTTTTCCTTAGTTGTGTGGCACTTAGCTCATTGAAGTATTAAAAAGCCTGGGAAATGGTGTCAAAATACAGCCAAATAAAACCTGAAAAGCAGAGTTGTGTATTTTCTGTGCACACCACTCATTTTATCTTGGCTGTTCTTCCACTAATTTCATGTCAACTTCAATTAAATCAGAAAAAACTGAAATCTCAGCAAGGTGAAAGAGACCTGTATGAACAGCAGCACCTGAGGGATTTTTGTTGTGCACTGCTCCAAATCTGCCAAGGATGCTCCTTCCTCCCTTTGAAATAACTTTTAAATTAAGGAAAGAGTTACAGGACAATTTTAAGCAATGAAAAAAAAAGTGACTATAATTATTGGCTGTGGTCAGGTTAATGCAGCATCATGAAAAAGAAAATTAAAATAGAAAGATTCCTGCATTTTTTTATTTTTTTTTCCCAGGGCATTTTGAAGCCAGCAGAGTTTATCCAGCTCCTTTTCCAGGCAGCCATAAGAACATCAGATTGTTACTGGTTTTTTTCTGTTCACATTCCCAGGGATATTTCATATATTACTGATCACCTAAGTAGTTGGTTTTTTTCCAAGATTTTTTTTTTTCAGAACTATTCTTTTTTTTTTTTTCAGAACTATTCCTGCTCTTAAAAACAGACCTGGAAAACTTTAGTTCACCCTACTAATAAATCAGATAGAAATAATAATTATTTCCTCTTTTTTTTCCCCAACTGTATGAGTGGATTTTACATCCAGGCTGCTTTGGACTGGGTTTTTTGTTTGGTTTCTTTTTAATTTCACCCTTTTTCTTCTAATAATTTAATTAATTCTAAATTTTTATCTAATAAGCCCATTTTTTCCCTCAAAGATATTGCTGAACCAACAACAACAACAACAAAAAAACAGCTTTTCAGCTCTCTCAGCCTGTGCACATTTCTCTGCACCCCTGGGCATCTTGCCCCTCACATCTCCTCCTCCTTTCTGCAAGCTCTGGCCCAGAAAGTCATTTGACAATTGTCTTAATACTACTGCCCTCTACTGCTGAAAACTTAGTGGGAAAAATCAGAAATAATATGAATAATTATCATTAAAAGGCTCCTACAGAGTGTTCACTCTCAGCTGAGGAATCTGAATCAAGTGTTTTAGGTGTTTGAAATCCAGTTTTTTTAGGAGAGGCATGATATGAAAATTAAAAGCCAAGAGAGATGGTTCTCCCCTCTAAAACAGGAGGACAATTTCTCACTGAAGCTGTTCATATTGAAAATGTGGGATCTAAGGCTTAATAAAGGCAATTAAAATGTGTATATAAAAAATAGATGAAGCCCTTTATAAAATGCCATCTGCAAAACACACCCAAGTGAGCAGAGCCTGAGTGCACGTGTCATTTTTTTTCTCTGTGTGACTAAAAATCACACTGCATTTGTGGATTCAATTGGAGCTTGGATGAGTGGATGTCTCAGTGAGGATTGGGGGGTGAACAGAGGTGCAAGAATTCAGTGTGAAGAGCTGGGATGAAGCCAGGGCTCTGTGAGAACACCAAGCTATTTGCAGAGTAGTTTGATACAGCTTTTTTTCTGCTCAACTCCCCATCCATTCTGCTTGTCCAGGATTCTCCTGCTGCTTCTGACTCACCTACAGCTCCTGTCAGTCAGGGAACTAATTGCTGCTCCTCTTCTGAACTTTTCCTTCATGGAGCAGAACAAATTGTCAGCTCTCCAGGAACACACAGGATCATCTTTCACATTTTTTCAATTGCATTAACTTTTTAATTTAAAAACCAAAGCTATTAGTTGAAGACCATTTGCCTGCTGTCATTTTAATTAATTTCTAAATTGGAGAAATGCTGGCTGTGGGGATGTACAAAATGGAATGGCTAAAATGCAGCTCCAAGGAATGTCCAGCTGCTGGAAGGATCCTGATTTTTATTTACACCCCCCTGTGTATTTCTGCACACTGGGGACACACCTTGGGATGCTCAAAGGGAGAAAAGAAGGGGAGTCAGGGGGAAAGGCAGGCAGATAATCAGAGGAAAGAGAGACAAATTAGAGAACTATTGGTACTTCCTACACAGAAAATGAAAAGTCTGAGAAAAAATCCCACTGGTGCAAAGCTTCAAGTGTTAGTTCATATGAAGCCCAATTATTTCTGCAGTTTGGTATTTTTATTAAACGTGCAGTGACATCTGAAACTGTTCAGCTAATAGAACACATGTGTAGGTAGAGAGTGTTCTTTTGGGCCTGACTTCATGAGTTCCACAGCCAGGGATGCCAGAAAAACAAAGATCTACACTCACTGCAACAACCAGGACAGAGAACTGAAGGGGAAAGGTGAAAACCAACAACTGGCAGCACCCTGCAGGGCAGATCTTTTCTTGCTAGCACTGCAAAGCTTCCAAGGGGTCCAGCCCCCTGGAAAAAGCTCTGCTTGAAATGTCCCAGCAGTTTTATGCCATTTTCTGCTTCAGCTCCCAGGAAGCTGCCAGTGGTGATTGGGAGTGACAGGCTGCACCAGGCAGCAGCTCTGAACCTCACCTGAGCAGAGAGGAGAGCTGACATCTGCTGGGTGCAGAGGAACACGTGGAGAACAGCAGCAGGAGGGGGATATTTCCAAGGGAATACTGAGTAGCCAAGCTTAGTGCCATTAGGAAACACGTTCAAAGCACTCAAGAACAAGAGTTCTTCACTCCCTCTTATCAACAGCTCCCCTGGGCAGCCTGCAGGGGAGCTCAGAACATGGAAGGCAAAGCCCCTGCTCCTGAAAAAGCAAGGGACAGGTGGGAAAAGGACAGAAGTCTCTTTGATCACAGGTCATGGAGAGCTGCTTGGGAGCTACTGGATTGTTATGACTTCCATTAGCACTCAGCTGTATCCTGTGACAGGCCTTTGTGCTCTTATCCCACTGCAAGTGCCAAGGAAAATGGATCAGTTTCAACTTCCATTCTTAAACCACAAACACAGCTCAGTTTCACTCCCTTCCCTCTGCAAGTTTTATGAGCTAAGAGCTTGAAAAAATGGTCCTTAGCACGGAGCAGCTGATGAGCAGCAGGCAGGGGAGCAACAGAGCTCCCCCCAAGCCCTCTGTGACACACACAAGGCATCATGGAATGGGTGGGAGGGAGCTCTGGAGATGCTGGAGCCAGAGCAGGGGCATCCAGGGCAGCCCCCACAGGAACAGAGCCAGGGGGGGCTGGAAAGGCTCCAGAGGAGACTCCACAGCCTCTCTGGGCAGCCTGGGCCAGGCTCTGCCACCCTCACAGTTGCTCCTGCTGAGAAGTCATGGGCACCAACAGAAGGGAATTTGCAGTGTCTCCCAACTCTGATGGAAAAGAGTGGAGAAGATCTGGATCAGTGGGACAGGGTTGGTGTGTTGTCTGTGGATTTGGATTCAGGGAGGTCTGGCAGCAGGTTTCAAAGGCTGTCCCAAGGTTCCTGCCTTCTCCAGCTCTCAGAGGTGGAGTGAACCATAGAACTTTGGTTGGAGTTTTGGGAACAACCACTCAGAAGGGTTTGGGCTGGGAGGGACCTTTCAAAGTCACCTTGTCCAACCCCCTGCAGTGGGCATCTTGCTCGTGGGTAAACCCCTTGTCTTTATAGGAAGGAGGGATTGAATTTGGATCCTACAAACCCCTGCCTTTGCAGGGGACAGGTCACGTTGTGCCACTCTGGCTGATCCTGAAATTCCAGCCCCTGTCCTGTTTCCCTTCCAGCCCCCACCACGCTGGGGTTTAGGATCTCAGCTGTGGGAGTGAAGCTCTGCTCCCTGTGACCCCAGAGCCTCCTGGTGGGTCTAAGGCTGAGACCTGGAGGTGTTTAGTCTGGAGAGGAGACAGAGAGGAGCTGATCAATGTCTATAAACCCATGAGGGTGGCAGGGGCAGCCTCTTGGCACTTGTGCCCTGTGACAGGATGGGGCAACGGATGGAAGCTGGAGCACAGGGAGGTCAGCTCAACATGAGGAAGATCTTCTGCCCTGGGAGGGTGGCAGAGCCTGGCACAGACTCCCCAGAGAGGCTGTGGAGTCTCTGGAGACTTCCCAGCCCTGTCTGGATGCATTTCTGAGCGACCTGCTCTAGTTTGTCCTGCTCTGGCTGGACTCTGATCTCCAGAGCTCCCTTCCCACCACTCTGTCATCCTTCTCTTTCCTATCCCAGCCCAGCTACCTGCTGCAGCTCCATGGCCTCTGGGGAAGGAGGGAGGAAGGTTTGCAGAGCTCTGCTGGCATTTGACAGTGACTATCATGTTCAGGCTGGGAGAACAAGGGGCTGTCAGCCGGCCTGGCTGTACATGCAGTTGTAATGCAAACTTAATCAGCTTGCAAAGTGCTGCTGACACAATATGTGCCACCTCTTCAGCCTATAAATAATTACAAATGACTAGGCTGGCTATTTTTTAATCATGAGCACAGGGTGAAGTTAACCCCTGCGTGGAGGAGCCAGCAGGAGGGTGAACTGCAGCAGAGAAGTGCCCAGGTTGCCTCTGCTCTGCTCCTTTGCAGGGTGTCAAGAGGCTCTCAACACCCTTTTCACACCTCCCTCTGCCTTTTGTCTGCTGTTCTCTCCACATCCCAATCGACTGAGGCTCAGAACAGCAGGAGGTGGCCAAGGGACATCAGTGAGGGGGAAAATCACAGCCACCCAGTAGAGCTCTGCAGGGAGCTGGTCTAAGGGCTGTGAGCACCTTGCAGGGACCAGGGGCACTGCCAGGGGTTGCCAAGGAGCTGCTCCATCCTGTCTTGGTGGTGGCAAGTGGGCAGGAGAAGTGAGTTTGAGTAGGGTGTGAGTAAGGTGTGAGTATGTGGATATCTGTTGTTGAGCAGGTGGAGGTGACAATGTCTGAGGGCACTGCCATCCATTGGCCCCGGTCCAGTGGCACAAAGAGCATCCCATGCTTCAAGCAGAAGTGTGGAGCAGGTTCCAGGGAGAGCTTCTGGTGGCTCCAGGATCTGCAGGGCTCCAGGAAAGCTGGGGAGGGGCTTTGGAGGCTGTGGGGCAGTGCCAGGGCTGGAGGGG
>JANHGL010020548.1:0-24040 GCA_024611195.1 Ceyx melanurus | reverse complement strand
AAAATTTTTTTTTTAAATTATTTTGTTGTTGTTGTTTGGTTTTGCTGGTCAGTTGCTTGTGTTATTTTAACAGGGCTCATTAGAAAACCAAGAAAGAAAAAACCCATGAATCCTGAGAAAGGAACCCTCACTTTCTAAAGGTCAGAAGCCAAACCAGCAGAGCAAACAAATCCCAAGAAGAACACTACACTCTAAAGGGATTTCATGAAGAACAAACTGAGGAGGAAAAACCCTCAGGATTCACTCAGCCTGGCTCAGTTGAAGCAGTGAAAAAAAAAATCAGATGCTGGAAAATGTTCCCAAAAATGCTTCAGAAATTCACTTTTCAGCATCTAGCACAGTAGTATAAAAAATAGATTTGCACCTTTATACCTCAAATAAGAGGTTGGGGTGAAAGTGAATTTTTCCAGCTCCAATATTCCAGCTTTCTCTGCCAGTCTGATGGTTTGGGGGTGACAGGTGCTGTCACCAGCTAGGTTTTGGGCACATCTCAAGTGCCCAAAGGATGAGAACATTGACCTTCCATGGGTGACAAGTTGAACTGGCTGAATATTGAAGTGAAATTAATCAATATTTAGAAGGTTTGTGTGAATATTTCATTTAAAACCAAGCAGAAAAAAAACCCACCCAAATTAAACAACAAAACCAAACAAATCCAACTAGACAAAGCACAAACCGACCAAAACCAAACCGACCAAAACCAACCAAAACCAACCAGAACAAAATCAAAATCAACCAAAAACAACCAAAACCAAACCAACCAAAATCAACCAAAATCAACCAAAATAAAACCAAAATCAACCAAAACCAACTAAAACCAACCAAAACAAAATCAAAATCAGAACCAACTAAAACCAACCAAAACCAAACCAACCAAAACCAAATCAAAACCAACCAAAACCAAACCAAAATCAACCAAAACCAACCAAAACAAAACCAACAAAACAAAACAACCAAGCAAATAAAAAATCAACCAACGTACAAAACAAAATCAAAACCAACCAAACAAAACTAAACCAACCAAAACAAAATCAAAACAAAACCAAAACCAACCAAAACAAAATCAAAATCAACCAAAATCAACCAAAACCAACCAAAACCAACCAAAACAAAATCAAAACCAACCAAACCCATCCAAAACAAAATCAAAACCAACCAAAAACATCCAAAACAAAATCAAAACCAACCACAACCAACATCAAAATCAACCAAAACCAACCAAAACCAAACCAAAACCAACCAAAACCAACCAAAACCAAACCAACCAAAACCAACCAAAAACAAACCAACCAAAAACAAACCAACCAAAAACAAATTAAAACCAACCAAAACCCAATCAAAACCAACCAAAACCAAATCAAAACCAACCAAAACAACCAAGCAAATAAAAAACCAAAGTACAAAACAAAAACCAACCAAAACCAACCAAAACAAAACCAAAACCAAGCAAACACAAACAACAACCAAGCAAAAAAACCCCACCAAAATTAACTTACAAATGTTTGACAAATGTTTAATTTAATGTTTAAATGTTTAACAAATAAACAAAACAACACCCAACACAAACAAATTAAAAATCCAAAAGCAACTAAACCAAAACCAACACAATCTAACAACTAAACACCAATAGAACCAACACAAACCACCAAACCAAAACACCAACCAAGCACCAGCAAAAGCCACCAAAGCAACCAAACCCAACCACCCAAAGCCACTGGAACAGAGGAACCAGGAAATCAGGAATGATTTTCAATTCCATACCTCAACAAACTGGAGAGCCACAGAGTCTGCAGGTCCCCAGCACCAGTTTCACCCCCACAACCAAACCCAGGAGCATCTCAACCCTCCCCATTGCCCCAGCACCCCCTGTTGCAAAGCAGAGCAGCTCAGTCCAGCTTCCCACCTTTCCCAGAGGCACTCTGGAAATGCAGGCAGGTTTCTCAGTGTTTTTCCAAGAGTGGATCCCTGTGGCCATTCCCAGGACAGCCATAAGCATGGAAATAATGCCACCCAGTGGAGCAGCAGCAGCTTCTCTGAGCACATCTGGGTTTGGGGAGCTGCAGAGCCCAGGATATGTTGGGAAAGGGCAGGGAACAGATGGGTTGGGACAGAAAATAGCTCTGAGCAGAAGCAGGTTCCATGTTCCCAGGGGGTGATGCTTTCTCTGGTGGTGACAGAGCATCAACAGCCACTGAGCTGCTTAATCACCTGAGTGTAATTAGCAAAACCATTAAACTCTTTACCATCAATCAACCCACCCCACTGGAAAGTTACTCTGGAGCAAATCAGAGGCTCTGCAAATAGTTTTCATGTCATCTATTACAGGCTTGCTACACTTACAAGGTATCCCCTCTATGACACCACACAAATAACCCAAATCATCCCAGAATCACCCCAGAATCATCCCAGAATAGCAGGGGTTGGAAGGGACCTGTGGAGATGGAGTCCAGCCCCCCTGCCAACACAGCTTCTATTTGTCTCTATTTCCCCCTCCCCATTTTTAAAGCAAATTGGTGGCTCTAAAATAAAACTCTTGCAAAAAATCTTAAATAAAACAAGGTAACCCAAAGAGAGAAATCCATCCTTTTCCATTTCCTCCCAAAATAGAGCTGTTCCTGCAATGTGAGGAAAGCAAAATGGCATGTTTTATAGCCCTACAGCTGTAAAAAGTGCAGCACTCCATAGGGACTGCAGCATTTTCATCTGAAGTGGCTTTCCATGCAGATTTGGAGCTGAGGACTCTAATCCTTGTTTGATTTACCCAGCCACTACCAACCTCCTGCCAAAGAAAACACCTCATGAGCTCCTGATGAGTCTCTTTTCCAGAATATGATGCTTTTAAGCCTCTAGTTAAATTCACCTTCTAGCTCTGCACACTCCTTTCCCATGGGAGGCAGCAAAGACGCTGCTGTTTTCACTGGGAGAATCATTCCCAATCCCACCTAAACTGTTTATTTCCAAAGCACTGCAGGGTTTGTGTTGCACTTGCAGTCAGCCTGAGGCAGCTCCTCACTCCACTTTTAACCCTTGGGAAATGGAGAGGGGAATGTTCAAAGCCAGGGAAGGCAGAGCTATTGCAACTTGCTGGAATTCCTGGGACAGCTGCTGAAATCCCAGCTCTCCTCTCATGCCTTTTCCAGAGGAATGCACATCAGGTCTGCACCCAGCAGGCTGCCTTTGGCACCACAGCTGCTTCTCCTTCACCAAATGTCAGGCATCAGATATTTTCTTAGACTCTTCCCAGCTCCTAAAACCACACTGTAAATGGCCAACTTTGTCTTTTATAAGTCTTTGATAGTAAGGAAAATATTTCTTGTCTGGAGTCCACTGGAAGTTCACTGGGATCTTTTCCTTCTGCAGGGTGTGAGCATAAATGATGCTGAGTGATTGAGCCTGAGTGATGCTGAGGGCAGAACACACTCTGCAAACAGCTGAACTGGACCTGAAAGGGACTCTGCTGCTGGATTAACTCCTTGCAGACACTCAGAGAAATTCCACATGGAGGAAGCAGCCCAAAGAAACAGTGATTAATACAACTGAGCCCTCAGCTAGTTCACTGCTACCTTCACTTGGAGCTTCAGTGCTGCTGGAAAAGGTGGTCCAAGTGACCCACTACTACATTCCTTTTCTTGTCTCACAAATGCTTGACAGCACACCACGTGTGAGGGGCTGAGCAGCTGCTTAACCTTCAAGTTAAGAGTTCAATTCACTGCCTGTGTAACACAAGAACAATGGGAGAAGTGTGAGAAGGGGGGAGAGAAAACACCCTGCCAACTATTTCTTTCACTTCCCAAACTTGCTGCCTTTATTACACCTGCCTTGTGAGGAAAAGCTGAGAGCCCTGGGGCTCTTTAGTCCAGACAGGAGACTGAGAGGGGATCCAAGCTGGAGCTCAGGGAGTTCCACCTCAGCATGAGAAGAAAATTCTTCACTGGAAGGTTGTGGAGCATTGGAACAGACTCCCCAGACAGGTTGTGGAGTCTCCTGCTCTGGAGAGATCCCAAACCCACCTGGATCTGTTCCTGTGGGGGCTGCCTTGGGTGCCCCTGCTCTGCCAGGGATTGGACTCCATCATCTCCAGAGCTCCCTTCCAACCTCAGCCATCCTGTGATTTCAGCTCATTAAACAGTACCTGGCCAGAAAAATAACTGAAATAATCCTCAGAGCCCAGGAAAGCAGCAGCCAAGAGGCAGCACTGGAGTGCAGCAGGCAGTGCCAGCACCCATGGCATTTATGGGAGCTGTGGTGCCAAGATAAACTCAAGGGGTCCTCTTCTTATCTTCTGGCCTCCAAAGGGGTTATCACTCCCCTCCATGTGGCAGCATCCAACTGATTCACAGGATCATTTCATTATTTAGATTCTTTTCAAGACTAAGTACTATTGATAGATTTTCTTTTATCATCTTCAGAAATTGCCTGACTTTTTTTTCCCCCCGATATGAAGTTTCTTACTCATCCAAAATTCCAAATATCAATATTTTATATTTTTTTCCCCTCAAAGGCATTTGTGGAGATTGCAATAAAGTCTCTAGAGATCAAAACCTGAATTTTATGTTATGCAAAGAAAAGGACAGCTGCAGATGTTCTTCAATTTCACCAGAAAATGGCTATTTTTTCAGTAGGGTTGAAGTAATGAGCTACTTAATGACATATAGTTTAAGCCATTTTGGTTTCTTGCCCTAAAATCTTCAATACCACTGCCCACCCCACCAGCAAATTTAAGCCACAAGTGAAAGTTGATATTTCCAGAGATAAACTTTCATCTTTTAGTGGGGAACTTTACACAGTATCAAGAATTTCTAATAAATAGATCTCTTCATTTTCCAGTTTCCTTACTGGAACAAAACATCCCCTCTATTAAATACAGATTTGGTTGGGTTTTGTGGGGTTTTTTTGACATGGAATGGTCATTTCTGGACCAATCTTGTTGCTGTGACATTTGCTGCTTCCTCAGGTTTTAGGAGTGTTTCCAGCCACAGGATTCCCTGTCACTGCTGCCAGGGACTCTCAATAACCACCAACATGATGTCCCCAAAATGAGAACCCTGGCCAGATGCAGGTGAGGTGTGGTTTGTCCAGGAGGAGTCCCCAACCCCTAATTCCTTATGGAGTGGTTCCCAAAGGAAAGCACCACTCCAGTCAACATGAAGGAGAAATAAAGATCCATTTCAGATACCTGGATCCCAACTTTGCACACCATGCTTGTGACAGACACAGGCAGGGCTCTCTGTGCCCACTGTGAGCTGCTGCTGGCACATTTCTGCCACTGCAGAGCTTTTCCATCTGCAGGGATGGCTCCTCTAATCCCATTTCTCCATGCTCAGAGTGCCTCCCATCAATGACATAATCCCTAGCTCCAGCAGTCACGTGAGCACATTCCTTCCCCATGCTCACATTTGCAAAACCCTTCCTACACAAATAGCTCTAAATTCACTCAAATATCTGTGCTCATGGATTTAAGTGACAGGGAAAAGAGCTGTTAGTGACTTGCTTAAACATTAGAGCAAGGGGAAAAAGGCTGCTCATGTCCTCAGGTTTCTAAAAGCTGTTGTCAACCAGTCTGAGTTTGAAAACCACGGTGGAACAAGGTCATTGGCACTCAGGAGATCAATAGATATCAAGGTTTTGGAGATTGAAATGACTTTGAATAATCATCTCCCTTAAGAATAGTAGATTTGCAGCAGAAGCCTGAAGTCTGAGAGACAAATGAGAGAGAAATGGGGCTAATGCAGCCAACTGAATGGGCTCTTTTTGCCTGGTAATTCTCCTGAGCTGCCAGCAAGTGGCTGGAAACAAAAGCAGGTCAACAGGACTGTCCTCCCTTGGCTTAGATCCTTCCTCTCATCATCCAATATTCCTCACATTCCCTTCTGTGTAACTACCAAACACACTGCCCCAACAGAAGCAGAAAAACAACCCATCCAACTCTTCCAACACCATTCCAAATAAGCCCTCTCTGGCTCTGATCTCAAGCTGGAATTGGCATTTCAAATGGCCAGTGGCACAGTAAACACTTATCCATCTGTGACCTACATAAAATGATCTAGTGGTGTATTCAAACCTAGCTCAATTAGCAGAAGATGGTCATTATTAGACTCTCAATTTCACACTGACATTAAAATGTGTTGTTTCTTTGCACACCCAGTAAAGGTATCACACGAGCTCTGACACTTGTGTCAGGTGCTTGGCTGTTCCAGAGCCCTTCTCCTACCTCCTTTACTGGGAAATAGACACCACAGCACACTGGGAAGAGCCTGGGCTGTCCTCAATATTTTCTGGGAGCAGACTAAGTTATCCTCAATACATTCTGGAAGCAGACTGGGCTGTCCTCAATACATTCACTCAGCAATCCTCTGCAAGTCACCATCCCACAGCAAGATGCATATATCCAGATTCTTCTTCCCCTAAACTAGATTCTACATGCAAAACACATCTGATTCCTTTTAAACTGGGAAAAAATGCATTGTCAATACAATTAATAACTGTTAAATTACTGCATAACAACTTTAATAACCAGAAAACTCACACACACTGGAGCAGACAGCCCATCAGCATCGGGTACATTCCTGGTGTGAATCCACAGGCTTTATGATACTTCATTTTTTGTACAGATAGGAATTTTCTTCCATCTTAGTGCAAAACTAACAACACAGAAATGGGGAGCAACGAGCTAAGATTCCAGACCACACTGTTTTGAAGGACTGAGGAAGCCTGAAGTGTGTGTGATGAGTTTTCTAGCTGTTCTCACAGAACACTCAGCACGCTCACAGGCATGAGCTGCGGAGAAATCCACATTTTCTTCACCCCTGAGGAATTCCTGCTGAATCCCCACATCAAACCCAACCCAACCAGCCCAAGAGGATTCCCCCATGAAAAAAACTAACAGAACATCTGCCTGGCACCAACACCTCGGAGCCCATTCCTCCAGCACACAGCTCGAGCTGCAAGTAGCAGAATTTCTGTACTCACAGCGGATGCCGTAAATCATGAGGGGGTCCAGTTGCTTCTTCCCGTGCTTGCCCTGGCCTGACAGGTTGGAGATGGCCTGGATCTCTCTGTGGAAGAGGTAATCCAGCAGGGTCAGGGCCATCTTCTCAGCCGTGCGGCAGTTGGAGCTGATGTGCAGCATGTCAGCGGGGGTGATGGGGCAACGCACCCGCATCTCGGGGTTGTTCTCATCTCCCAGCCACGTCCCGTTGGGATAATCCTCTGCAAACAGAGAGGGGGAAACTCTGAGGCACAGAACGGAGCAGGTTCAAGTTGCAAAGTTTCCTCAGTGATCTAGTTTTCAGAGTATTATTCAGGTCGGAAAAGCCCCTTGGGATCATCCAGTCCAACCATTAACCTGCTCTACAGTGTTCACCCCTAACCCATGGCCCTCAAAACCACATCCAAACCACCCTGAAACACCCCCAGGGTTGGGGACTCAACCCCCTCAGCGAAAATTTTTTCCCTGCTGCTCAGTCTGCCCCTCCCCTGGAGCAGCTGGAATCCATCCCCTCTGCTTCTGTTACTAATGCCCTGTGAGCAGAGCCCAGCACCAGCCTCTCAGGGAGTAGAGAGTGAGGAGTCTCCCCTCATCCTCCTCTTCCTCACCCTAAACACTCCCAGCTCCTTCCATCTCCATCACATTGATTCCCCAGGCCTTTCCCCAGCTCTGTTCCTTCCTCTGCACTCACTCCAGCCCCTCCAGATCTCTCTGGGCTGGAGGTGCCCAGCACTGGAAACAACCCTCCAGCTGTGGCCTCCCCAGTGCCCAGCCCAGGGGGACAATCCCCTCCCTGCTCCTGCTGCTCACACTCTTTCTAATCCAAGCCAGGATGGCCTTGGTTTCTTGGTCCCCTGGGCACACACTGGCTCATCTTCAGCCTCTTGTCCATTAGAACCCCCAGGTGCTTTTCTTCCAGCAATTTCCCAGCCCCCCTGCCCAGCCTGGAGCTCTGTTGGGGTCGCTGAGGGCCCAGTGTAGGCCGCGGCCCTTGGCCTGGCTGCAGCTCCTCCCGTTCCCCTTGGCCCCTCAATCCAACCTGTCCCAGCCTCCCTGTCCTCATGGAGACCCACCTCCCACCTTAGTGTCATCTGTAAAATCACTCATGATACACTCAATGTCCTTACCAAGCTCATAAATCAACATGTGAAACAGAAAAGGCCCCCTCACTGAGCCCAGAGGAGCTCCACAAATTTAGAGCGACCGACAGGCTCGTGAGATTTTCTACAGACAAAAAGTTCTTCTGAAATCCACACCAGTGGTGACCAAAAGGGACTGCCATTCTTTTCTGGCCTAGAGGAGGAACTGGTGCAATTAACTCACTCCCAGTTCTCATTTTCAGTGTCTCCCAGTGGAGACCAAGAGCTGGAAGAACACCCTATACCCACGGTGTTCTCATTCATCACATTAGTCATCCCCTAAAAATGAAGTTTACTGCAACCCCAGCATATTATTGAAGTACAGTTAATTTCAAGAAGCTTTAAACCACATTTTTTCCCCAGAAGCATCAGACTCAAGTGAGTCTAAGCAAGGTTATAAATCTCAGAAGCTGCAATAAATAGCACACAGTAATGTAATCACTTAAGTAGAGTATTTCAAGCACTGAAAATCATTCAAAACAGCCAGAAATCTCAACCAAGATGTTGGGCTTTCTTCAAATTTACTGGCCAATACTCCACATTATTTCCTAAACATAGTTTTTTTCCCAAGGAACAGGCCCAGCATAAAGATAATGAATCCATTACTAACCATCTGCCAACTGCATCTTCAAGTAGAAGGTCATGAGTAGAACACCAAGCTTCTCTTGTGTACACAAACACACATGTTTTATGTGGACAGAAGTTTTATATGGAGAGAAGTTTTTAGATTTCTGCCCCTGCCTCTCAGTTTGTTGAAAAAAACACAAAAATTAATTAATTTTAAGAGGAGTACTAAGCCCTTACTGGAAGTTTTCCTTTGCAGGCCAAGCCAAAACTCAATGGATTCAAGACTAACCAGAAACTTGCCCAGAGCTCCTGAGTTGACCAATCCCTACTGAATGAAGGATGTGACACAAGACCTAGGATGAGACTCTCATTCCAGATAAAAGCAAAGCTTCCAGCACCAATCTCAACATTAAAAGGAGCTGAGAGAGCAGCATTCCAGTGTTCACTGACACAGACCATTTGGATTTGGTTTCTGTGTTTGCTCAGCTTTGTGGAATAAAAGCTTCTTGACTTCAGAGTCACTCAGCCCTTCCAAAGGCAGAGGTTTACAGTGCTTCATACACCTTCAGGATGGTAAAAATGAGAACAAGGAATTCAATTACGTGATTTATCTTTCATTAAATGCCTTTAGAGTTTCATGGTACATACAGAGCCATGAATTCCTGGTTTCCATAACCCATCTAGTCCCCAAGCAGGGGGAGGCAGTTCAGACAGATGAGCACATGGAACAGGCCCCCTGAGCAACCAGCATCTTTATTTCCAAGGCCTGGCCAGGGTTAAGCAGCCTGCATTTTACTAGACTACAAGCCAAAAGTATGCAATAAAATCTAACATAAAAGTAACTCAGACACTAAAAACCCCACTTCTCCAACACGACCTTTGGGTTGAGTCATCCCACGTGTCAGAGGAGAGTTTATTGCAATGAATAATGACTGCAGGAAGCAAATGTTAGATGATGCAATACTGATAGATCATTATAAACATCAGATTATCAACTCCAATCATAAGGGAAAATATTTATTGCCAATGTATACAGCAGCTAGTCCCTCTAAACATTTTTTTTTTGGTGCAAGCAGAACTCAATGCTCTGTTCTGAAAATATTATTATAGAGAATCATTCAGGTTGGAAAAGCCCCTTGGGATCATCCAGTCCAACCATTAACCTGCTTTACAAAGCTCACCCCTAAACCATGGCCCTCAAAACCACATCCAAACCACCCTGAAACACCCCCAGGGTTGGGGACTCAACCCCCTCCCTGGGCAGCCTGGGCCAGGCTCTGGCTGCTCTTTCTGGGATAAATTGTTCCCTACTGCCCAGTCTGCCCCTTCCTTAGTGCAGCTGGAATCCATCCCTCTTGTTCTATCACTAATTACTAATTAATATGCTCACAAGTTTCTTTTTTATATGGATTTTCTCCTGAACTTTCCTTCCTTTTTCCCCCTGAACCACATCCTAGGGCTGAGTGTCTGTTCTCTGCTCACAGTACCAGGTGTCTTCTGAAAACCAAAATGGTTCAAATTAATTATGACTTGTTTTGAATGCCACTGTGTCTGGCCTCCCCACAAGTCTGGTTAACATTATCAGGGAAAACAACAGTCTGTTCCTGAAGATAAATTGACTGGTTTACAAAAAAAATTTGGGCAGAGCTCTAAGTTTTTCAGAGAAATACTAAGAAGGCTGAGTAAATTCTTCTACATGCTATCAAAATCTTCCAGCCTTACCAGCTCACAGACCTGCTAGTGGTGTTATTAGTACTTATGAAACACCTTTTACCTGCAGGCTTGTTTAAGAAATGCTGCTGATCCACATGAACCAAAGATTCTTTCAATTTGCAAAATAATCTCCTCTCTTTTTTTACTTTCTTTTGCTGGCACAGTGTCCAGAACATACTGTTTTTACCACATGCAAGTTGTTCTTTTATTGCCTTAGCCTGGAAAAAAGACACTATCTTGTTATTCTGACCTATGAACTCGAGCCTCACATTAAATTATTTCTTGTATTTTCCTCCTGCTTCAAAATCTTCACCAGAAAGGGAATTTGCTTTATAATCATTTTGCATTAAGTGGGACTCACGTGGCTGAAGTTAACTCTGACTCTCCTGTCCCACTGCAGGGCATAAAAGCTAAACTATTCCTTATCAGAGAAGGAGGAAGAACACAGCCAAAGACCACACCTGGCTTAAAAATAAAGCAGGAGAAACACACACACACATCTTCATCCCTGGAGACATCCCAGGTGGTGCTGGAGGAGGCTCTGAGCACCCTGCTCCAGTTGAGATCTCCCTGCTCTTGGACTGGATGAGCTCTGGAGCTCCCTCCCACCCAGACATGTCTGTGGTTCTGTGATGTGTAACTCAGCCCATCACACACCTGTCTTGTGTGTGAAGTGTTTTCCAGCCCAGTTTTCAGTCTTACATGGCAAGTTACTTCCTTGCTTTTCTTGGAGCTGAATATTCTATCAGCAGACAAGTGGCACTTGATGATTCCTACTTACAGTGTTAAAAGTCCTGACATTTTTATCTGATTTCTCTCTGTGCTCAGCAGCTCATTTCTCTGACAGACAGGCTAATTTCTAGCTCCTCTCCACAGCCTGGGTTGGGTTGATTTGGTTTTTTTTTTCAGAGATCAGAAAGTTTGCCTTTATCTCCATTCTGCTGAGCCCAGCACTAGTTTGCTTTTCAATGCTGTTTTCAAATCTTTTTTTTTTTTTTTCCTACTGTGCCAAGTCCATTTCTTTTATCTCACCCCACAGCTGACCAGTCCTCAGTTTCAGTGGGAGAAGAGGAGAGGCTGCAACACAAACAGGCATTTCTATAGCAACAGGGGGAGGGAGCTTTAAGGTCAGCAGCAAGAAAACCTATGTCAAGAGAACAAAAATCAGATGAGAGCTGCTGTGGCTTTCAGGCTCTCTCTGGAGATGACACTTACCCATCCTTCATTAAATCCTGTTGGTTTGCCCCATGAGCATCAGCAGGGAGTCTTCCATCTGACACCCAACCCAGATATTGACAGACATCCATCAGCTCCCCTCTCATCCTTCTCCTCTCCAGCCCAACCAGCCCCAGTTCCCTCAGCCTTTCCACCCAGGGGAGATGCTCCAGTCCCTTCATCCCCACTGGACTCTTTCCAGTAGCTCCCTGTCTATTTGTGGAGCCCAGAGCTGGACACAGGATTCCAGGTGTGGTCTCACACAGAAACATCTCCTTGGATCACATTTGGAAAGCTCATTTTGGGTGTTATTTACACCTGCTATTGTAAAATGCCTGCTTCAGGTGCAAAAAAACCCAAATCTGTATTTTTGAGTGATAAAACAAGGGAAGAGGGATGCAGAGAAAGCAGAGAAAGCAGTTCTGATACAAACCCAGCACACACAGTGCCAAGCTTTTTGTCAGTGCATCAAGTGTAAAGTTCACTGAACCAAACTCCAGATCAACAGATCTTGCTGCTTTATTTATATCACTTAAAAAACCAACTTTCTGAGCTCTGCTCACAAGCATCACAGGGACTTGGGAGATACTGAGGACAGTGTTTCTTTCTTGGCAGTTTCAAAATCTTGGCTTTGGCACAGAGATATCTTGAAATATCTTGCTTTTCAAGCAGCATGGTAATGCTGAATGGGACATTCTTACACCACAAAGATGAGAGGACTTGGGTTTGGTTTTTTTTTTCTCCTTTTCTTATTAAAACTCAGACAGTAACTCTATTGTAAAAGATGTCAAGGGGAACAACGTGTGTGGATGTTTCAGGAACAGATGCTCCTCTTGTTTGGAGAGTAAGTCACAGATGAAATAAGTTAAATGTTACCATATAGTGCATATGTATTAGTAAAATACTGTATTATTAGAATACCCCTGGAGAAGTGTGGAATTATCAACCAATCCAGGTGCCTCTGGATGAAGAGTATTTAACATTGGAGCTTTGTTGAGCTAACCTGAAGCAGATGCTTAATCCTTTTTCTCTACATAAACCACAGAAAGAAAAAGGAAATTGTTTTTACTAATATTCTACTGTGAAATTTTCAAGAGCATATCCTTGTAAAGCTTTTCAAATTCAAATTAAACCCCTTCAGAGGGGGGGACAAGTGGGATCTGTTGCATTGAATTCCAAGCAGTTGAGCCAACAAATGGGAAATCCCAAGTAAGGGACAGACAAACTTTGTAGCTGGTTATGATAAATCCAAAAGTGATCTTAAATCAGAGTGTTTTGGAAGGGGCTAAGTGCAGAACAAACAGAACCTGACAAGCCAAGAATAATGCAGGAGACAAGAGGTAGATTAGAGAGGTGGGGAGGTGACAACACAGATTGTGATGGTGGGGAATCAAAGTAACTTGAAAGTATCTTAACTGTGGTTAATTTATTTATCTATTAAGAACATAAAAGGCTCTTTTTAGGGGTTGATGATTTGAAAAATCTACTCACCATTCTTACCCAGCCTTATTTGCTCATAGTTACTGCAGCTTCCCTTCCTTCCTCTAATGCTAAACCCCTTCAGCTCCAAAGTTCAGACAAATACATTTGAGAACATCAGAATATTTTTGTAGCAGACCTGTGGTGAGCAGGAAAGTGCTTTTGGTTGCCAGGTTAGAGCTGAGCCAAGCAGAACCAAACCCTGAGAGGATTACAGCCACATACCAGTACCAGAGGACTCATCCAAGCCAGAGAACAACACAGGTACTTCAGATCTTGGTTAAAACTCCTGTCATTTTAAACTGCTCTGGATATAATGTTCTTCACAGTATTATTTTCTGCAGTGGAAGGCAAAATCCATCAGAACATAACAACTTTTGAAGTTGTCATGAACAGAGACTATATGTGAGGCCTTATTTACCAGCTAATCAACCAGGACCAGCAGCTTCAAGCCAAAAAGGCTTAAAAAATTGATGTGCAAAATGAGTTTTGTGCAAGACTGGCACTAACTAAACCAGCTGCAGCATTTTAGCTGGTGAAATTCAATCCAGAGTCCACAGATCTTTGTACATGTACAAGAATTCTGGAATGTAATCTCCTAAAAAATCACTTTGTCCAAACTTTTCCACTCTGAAAAGGTAAGAGGAGGGCTGCAGCAACTATCCTACAAGGACAGGCTGAGAGAGAGGGGGATTTTCCAGCCTGGAGAAGGCTCTGGGGAGACCTTACTGGGGACTTCCAGTCTTTAGAGGGTCTACAAGAAGGCTGGGGAGAGATTTCCAGTGACAGGACGGGGGGAACCAGTTTGAACCTGGAAGAGGCTGGACTTAGAGTAGAAATAAGAAGGAAATTCTTCACTCTGAGGAACTTCTGCCTTTTGCTGCTGAAGAAAAGGAGTCTGCATAACAGATCTATTATTCTTCCTGGTTTCCTTCTTCCTAATTTCATGTCTGTGACATCCCCTGGGCTGGGTCACTTGGCATTCCTCCTGTGAAGAGGCTCTGCTCTCCCCTTTGGAGGGCAAGAAGACATAGGTGGGGGGGTGGGCTTTACAATCTGATCCTCCAAGCACTCATCAATCTCAGAGAGATTTCTAATGGATGAGTGTTCTAAAGGTCTGGAGAAAGTCAGAGCTGAAGACATTAATGGATTAGCTGTTTCTTCAACATCTGCATACACACCAATGGCATAAAAGGCCAAGATCACTCCTGTCTGGGCAAAATCCCTGCCAAGCAAGCAAGTCAAAAAGGGCATTTTCCAGCAAATCCCCTGCTGCTGGCAGAGCTGACACAGAGCTGTATGAAATATTAGCAGCCTCCTCAAGGAGAGCACTGTGGAGGTATTTGTCACATCAAATATCAGCACTGTCTGCAATCTGATCTTTGAGAGGAACTCCTCAGACCATCTCAGTCTCCTTTCATTCCCCCCTGACCCCAGCAGTACCCTTCAGAAGCTGCTCTGTCTCACAGCAAACAACCAGCACAGGAGCTGAAAGCTCTTTGTGTTGTGTGAGTGTCCATAAAAGTCCAGACATCTCATTCAGGTGCCTTAGAACAACATTTCCAGCACCCATCTTTGGTGTGTGAGACTTTCAGTGGCCTGGCTCCTGAATTTTCCCAAGTATCCAACTTTTAAAGCATCAGTTGCTAGTTCTGAAAGCCTTGAATGCTCTTTTAAATACTCCATTTCAGGCTCTCTTCAATTATTCTGACCACTGTTATCCCCCTTTTCATGAATAGAAATATGACCCAACACATCCAGAGTAACACTTAAGTATAAATTATTCAGTATAAATATAATATTCAATATAAATTAAGTCGAAATATGTTTTCAAAGTAATGAGGAAAATCAGAAAATTGAGGTCTAGGGTTCACATTGAAAACATTAGTGATTTTTTTATATATATACAGTTGTAAGCTCATCACAAAATATACTTTATCATGTGTTTTCACTTAAAACTCAAGTGTCCCTTCCATCACCTTGCAACTAACATCCATCTTTCCAACCACATAAAATAGAGTAGCTGTAATATGAACACTCAGATTTCACTACAGTTGATTTCTGTGTCCAAGGCTGAAAGAATTTTCAGGAAAATCTGACACTACACACTACCCTCTGGGTATATCTTTCTTAATATATGTATATCTTTCTTAATATAATACAAACTATCCTTCTTCATATCCATTTCCTTAGAAAATGTTGCTAAAATTCAACTTTTTACCTTCATAACAACTCCCAGCTGGGTAAAAATGAGGAAAAGAAAGAAACAACCAAAGGAAAAACCCCATGGGGGCAAAATAATTCATTTTTTGCTCTCCAATTCCAGCAGTACTGCAAGGTTGGACCTGGGATGTGAAGCTCAGAAGGTCCAGTTGAGTCTTAGCTCATCCCCCCCACCACGTGCACTGAAGCATCCTTGGAATGAGATGATCCTACCTTCAGAGTTCAGTGTTATAAGGGTGACATTGTTCCCAATACTCTGGCTTCCTAATTGTCCACTGTTGGAAACTGAGTCACTGGCCTCAGAGCCACTCTCTCCATCTTCATTGTGACTGTCATCATGCCCTGGAACTTTCACCACTATGGTGTTCTGCCTACGTCCAGGAACAGCACTAGGGAAAAGAAAAGGGAGGTAATTTTGGGGGGGAAACAACATCTTTGGTGAGAAAGAGCATCAGCATTAAGGGAATGAAAAACACTGCTTGACAAAAAGCCATGGATTAGAGAAATACCTTCCTTTAAACAAGGCTGCTGCTGCTTAGAACTCAGCAAAACCCCATTTTTAAACACCTGAGGCACGTGGAATGGAGAAGCCTAAACCCAGTGGCTAAACCAAACCAAAAATAATCTGATAAATTTATATTAAATATATTATTTAAGAATATTTTCTACCCAGCATCTCCAGCTCCACTGAATTTAAGATTTGCTGCAGCTTGTACAAATTCCAACAGGCTTTCCCGGGCTGCTGCACATTCCTTCTTCACCTGGGTACAACAGCTCTTGGCACATTCCCAAGTGATGGGGCAGCCTTTGCTTTCAACTGGCAACTACCATGCACCTAATAGCCCCAAGATGTTTTCTCCTCATGGAGAGTGAAGAGTTGGCTCTGTAGCTGGATAAAATACGGAATATATTCAATTTTGGGGCTTTTCTTCCCCCTTCCATTACCTCTGAGGTGCCTCGTTTTTGCACTTGGAGCTGCTAGAAAGGAGGGAAGAGCCAGGGGGGGAGGATTCCCACAACTGCTACTAACTTGCTAAGGATATTTTCCAGGGAATCTGCTGCTCTGCTCAAGGGCTCTTCCTGCCCAACCATCTTGGCTACAATTGAGTTCTGCCGATCGTTGTTCAGTATGACTGTGGTCTGAGGGACAACACTACAAGACAAAAATCAGAGAGGGGAGGGAAAAAAAATAAATAAAAAGAAAAGGAATCATGGAATGTAAAGGAGAAAACCTTAGAAACCATTATTATGTTCATGTAATCAAACATCCAGCACAGGTTTATTGTGGTTTACAGTCTACTCGCAAGCAGAGCTTTGCTCTGCTCCCAGTATCACCCAGTATCAGAAGCTAACCCATCCACTGGGACATCTGGACCATTCCAGGTCTTCCCATTTTTCCAGAGGACACATGGTTCCAATGGGATTGATATCTAGAAATGCTGGTAAAGTGATCAAGAACTCCAGAGCTCCAAGAAGAAGCCCCAAAGCTCCACCCAGTCCTCCCTTGGGAAGGGCCAAGAGTGAGCATTTTGGGGAGGTATTATTACACTGTAACCCAGAAATAAATAGGTCAGGAATTGTCCTCAGCACACAGCTTCTCATTTCATGTGGTTTCAGATTGTTAACATCATTCCCACACCATCACTCAGCATTCCAAGGCATGGTTTTGATATTTAAGACTCTCAGCACTGCACTCATGATCAACTTCAGGAGAGAAAGTGAGGAAAAAATGTGTTTTGATGACAGAAAAGCCTTTCTTCTTTCTCATTGCTTCCCATCAACAGTCCACTGTTGCTTTTTCTGGTCCAGCATCCCCAAAATGACTGATGGGACTTTATTTTTCCTCACTGTATTCCTTGGCTGATGGCTGGAACACAAATTAACCCACTCTGATGATTTCAGCTGGGATAAAGCTGAACCTCCATGGTTGGGTCCACAAGGAAAGAAGAACCTGCCCCAAGAGCCAACAATAAATGGATATCCACTGTGGCACAGAAAAAAATCAGGTTATTTTGGACAGAAAAAGCCCCAGCACCTCCTGGTTTTGGACACAAAAAGCCCCAGCACCTGCTGAGAGACTCCTCTCATCTCAGACAAGCAGTAAATGAGGGGTTTCTGGTGGTTTTTTAGCTCCTATCTATAGTACAGGGGTATATATATAATATATGTGATGCTCTCGTAGCCACCTTCTCTGTACCAAGGGGAGAAAAACCCCCCACATATTTTTAATTATTTTTTTAATTGCAATTTTGCTCTATTTTCTCAATTCTGAATATTAAAAATAAAAGAAAACACACCAAATACCTGGTAAAATGCTGTTATGTGGCACTCCTTACACATCCCAACTCACCCAAAGAGCTGCACTGCAACTTCTTAGAGGCCAGTGTGAAATGTGCCAAGGCTGTGACACTTTCTTTTAGACACTGCTCTTTATCACCATCTTTCCTGCAATCACTGCTGAATGCCTGCTGAAAAATGTCACTTACCAAAGCTGCTTTTTAATGAGCACTCGGAATAATTAATTTTGGCTGGTGAGATAAATGCAATAAAATTACATTTAGAAAGTGCTTAGGATTTTTGCTCTTATTAAGTTCATTTGAAAAAAAAAAAAGACTCTTTGCAGTCAAAACTTTTTTTTTTTTTGCAGTCAAAACTTGCAGAAAATAAGGCAGAGGTTGGGGAGGGGTGGGGGGATATTACTTTGAAGGAATATTCACCATCTAGAGAGTGAGCTGGATGCTAATTCCAGCAAATTTAGACCAAGGAAATACTTTTGTACCTCTCACCAGCACAGATTTCTCCCCTCTTCAATGCATCCTCCTCTATTCCACCTTGCTTACTTCCAAGAATAAACATGCTTTAAACATGCTTTTTTTTTTCCCCTAAAGAAACACCCATGAACACAATTCTTTTTTCTCCCAGAGTGGATTCTTGACAGGGAAAAACCCACCTTGATGGTTTTTTTTGGGAGGACAATTCAACTGCCTTATATTTTCCAGGCAAAAAGCAGATGCCACAAACAAGGGAAAGCTCTGGGACAAGCCACAGCCACCCCCAAACTGCCCAGAATTTGCTGTTTGGGGATGAACAGAGCTGCAAGAACTCAAGGAATCCTTAAGTCACACACAGAAATTGCTGAAAGAAGCTTCTGGAAGTGCTCAGCTCAGCACAAAACATCCACAACCACCACCAGACCAGGGCTGAGATGCTCCATCCTCAGTTCCCAGATTGATTAATTTCATTTAAAGAGAAAACACTAAGAAATCTGCTGAAAAGACATGAAAATACAGAAGGAATTTGATGTGAAGTCAAAACTTTCAGTCAACCTGACAAAAAAACAATGAAAACCAGTAAAACCTTTTCTAGTCCAGAGCATCCTCATCCCAAATTACTCTAATTTCCTTCTTTTTTTTCAGTCTGCACACCTCATCCCAAATTACTCTTCCTTTTTTTCTCAGTCTGTACATCTCAGACTGAAGATGAATCAACTTTAATCTCTCCTTCTACCCCAAAATCCCCCAGAAGAAGGAGGGAAGCTTCTGATCTGCACTCAGATCCCAAATGAAGCAATTCTTCCTATGACTGCTGCCAGTACTATGCTCGTGGAGAAGATGGAAAGAAAAGATTCCAAGGGGTCAGGGGGAGTGCTTGAGAAACCCAGAGCTGTTGCATGGGCTTTGTACTTTCCATTTGCATTCAAATATTCCTTTCCCCCTAAGCATTAGAACTTGGAGAGGCTGGTTCTGCAATTTGCCTCTTCTTGGAAGCAGCTTAGTAAAAAAAAAAAATAAGTATATATATATATATATATATATTTGTACAAATATCTGAACATACAGATATTTTGGATTTGGGGAAATGTTTTGCAGTGCAGTTTATTGAATAAGCTGTTAGATTAGAGGGGAAAGTCTTTCCAGAACAATAAACATAGCAGATAATGATTTTCAAGTGCTCATAGTTAGCCTGTTGTGTTGGGGTTTTTTTTTTCTTTGCACTAGCAAAGGCCATTCTATATTTTGCATAAGAAAGCTGCTGCCAAAGGTAATTTTCAGGATGGAAAACATGTGAGTCATAGATACCCTCATTAGTCTCCACTGCTGGCTTCTCCCTGCCAACAACCTGTCCATCACCCAGAGCACAGCCAATGGCACAAAAGCACTTTTGGCAATCCCAGGACCATGGTCTCCTTCTCTCCCCAGATGAAGATTTCATTTAGAAAGAGAGAAAAAGAAAGGAAAAAGAAAATTATTTTCTACCTTCCATGATCAGAAGGGTTTCTCCAAGTGGATGCAAAGGATTGGGGGAAAAACTGGACTGGCATTTGCAGACAAGAAGCTATTTTTGTTTAGCTAGACACACTGAAACACAGCAGCCAGTGGAATATTGCTGTGGCTCAAGCAGTCAAAGAGCTGCTGAAACCATTTCTGAGCCTCCTCTGCACGTGTGGATATCTCCAAAGTGGGAAAGAGCTCCCAGCCCAGAGAGCTCAGCCCAGAGCCATCCAGCTGGTCACCCCTCCACCACCTCCAGTTTCCCAGCTCTGATCACTCAGTGGTCACTGGAGTGGCCACCCAGGCTGTGCTCCTTCTCTGGAAGGCAGGGCAGATGAAGATCTCTCTCCTCTTCCTCCTGGGTACGTGGTTAGGAGGAGATGAGGAAGGCTGGAGCAACTCCTGGCTTCAGCTCAAGGTCTCCAGCCAAACTCAGCCTTAAGGAGAGCAAGGCTGGGAATCAGCCCTTGAACTCTGGTTAATTGTTTTCCAGTTTACTACTGGGGATGAATGTAAAGGCTTTCATGGATGTGGGGGGGATCTGCCAGCCCCACCCTGATGAACATCTTCATGCTTTGCAGATGATCAAGTGTCATTTTAGACACATGGTGTTCTCCTTGCTGCTTTTTAGCATTCCCTGACACTTGTGTCCAGCTCTAAGACCACCTCTGCATCTTGTCACTGCTACTTACAGAGATCATCTTCAAATGCTCCTTCCTCCTGCTCACCCAGTTAAGATTCCCCAGCCAAACTGGGATGAGAAAAGCACCAGCACTTTACAGCACAGGAACCAACCACAGAGCACCAAAGCAAGTGCCCTGGAGAGCTGGGCAGGCACTTGAGCAGTTCAAAGAAGTTTTTTTGTGTCCCTAAAGCTGGTCACAGCCAATTGCCAGAAAAGCAGCCTTGTAATCCATCATCCAAAATTATCTTTGGATCCTCTGCATTTGGAACATCACCCAGGAGCAGGGGTTCTAGAGACAGCAGTAAGGATCAGGCCCTGTGAAACCACAAGCCAAAGTACACCAGGCATCAGCAGAGAGATTCATGGGGCTGAGCAAGCTGTAATCAATCTGGAAGAAAGATAAAGGAAATGCAGCATTTATCAAAACAGCCTGTTAACAGTTGAACAACACTGAACATGGAATTTGTCAGTTGTGGGGAGAACAAGCTGGTTTCCAAGTGCCAAAACCCAGCTCTGCAGAGTTTGTTGTGCTCAGCCCTACCTCCTGA
Source organism: Ceyx melanurus (assembly GCA_024611195.1). Classification (NCBI taxonomy): domain Eukaryota; kingdom Metazoa; phylum Chordata; class Aves; order Coraciiformes; family Alcedinidae; genus Ceyx; species Ceyx melanurus. The sequence goes on along the minus strand of JANHGL010020548.1, from coordinate 3,212 downwards.
CTCTCAAGTGGCCAAGGAGAATGATGGGGGGGTTCCTACCTTTGAGACTGACTTGAGCACCCAAGTTTAAAGGCTGTGGAAGTCTGTGGTGGGTTAGTGTGCTCATAATTACCCAGCCAGTTTCATCCCAACACACAGAGAGCTCTACAGAAGGGCCAAGGATGCTGCTAGTCTGAGAACTGATGGTGAATCCTGAATTTCCACAGACTCCTGAAGGGATGCTAAAGAAACAGCACTCTGCTCTTGACAGAAAACCCCATTTTGTGAAGTGATTAGGAGCAGATTTCCTGCCTCACACTCCACCCTTCAGTATGGAACAAAGACATTGAGCTCAAGATATGCAAAAATGTACAGTTCCACCAAAAAAAAAAAAAAAAAATAAAGGAAAAAAAAATGCTGTTTGGAAAGACATTCAGATTCCAAACAGTGTGTTTTTTAGGTTGGGAAATGTATGAGTTGAATAGCATCTGCTGCCAGATACAGCAGATGGAAGACTGGCTCTTGGCCAGCTTACCAACCTCACTGAGACCTTGTTGGGCTGCTCCATCCTTGGATCCATCCACAGCTCTTTTCTACCTTGCTTCATGTAAAACTATCCCCCCAAAAAGACTGGAGAATTTCTTTTTTTTTAAAGGAATATTGTTATGGATTCTTTTTCCAGAAGGAGCAAGATGGGTTGGTTTTGCTACTTGTGAAAACAGCATTACTGGTGCTTCCATCTGGTATTCACTGGGATGGGAATTCTTTGGAAACACAGATTTCTGATGAAAACTTGTCATCTTTTTCATCACAAAAGGATTAGCTGCTCTCCTCCTCATTCCTGGGTTTTAGTGGCCTCACAGAATTAACACCCCAACTCCAGAGAAGTTTCCAGGAGGGGCTCTTGCTGCTGGTTTTTCAAACTCCCAAAGCATCTCCAGAGACTGGAATGTTAAAAAAAAAAAAAATCACTTTAATTCTCCAAGCTGGAATCCTAGTGAATCCATAAGGCTTTTCTGCCCCCTTCTGTTTATTACAGGCTTGATAAATTACTTCTGAAAATATAAAGCATGTAACATATGCTTCCACTATCTGGTGGACTGCTTCAAACACATTAAGATGTTTAGAGTCCCACTCAAATAGAAGCTTTCTAATCATTTTCAGCCCTTTTACAACATTCATGAGGTAAAAACTGTCCACTTGCATTAAACACAATAATCCTTTCCAATTGGAAAGCAGGAACCACACCAAGATATTTGTCCTCAACCAGATTTCAAGTGTTGCCCCCTTTACACTTCTTTTTTGGAAGCTGCTGGGGAGCCAAAGGATTCAAATCAAGGTTTTGCTCTCCTCAGAATCCATCTAACATCAGGAGATTTGGCAAGGGGGCAGGTTCACCCACCTTTTAATACTCCTATAATTGAGTTGAAAGTCTTAAGACACTAATTACACCAGGAAATGTCCTCCTAATCTGTGTCTAAAACTCAAAGCCTTTTTGATCCCTGAGTAGGAGCCTCTTTTTCCTTCTCAGATACCTTGACAATTAAAGGATGTTGCTTTGAAAAATGTCTTGGCACAGGGAGCACATTCTGGGTGCATTTAGTGAATGTCTTTTCCTTCTTTCACAGCTCACTGTGCCTTTCCAGTTGGAGAGGTCTCAGAAGCAGAACACAGGTCCTGTCTAAAAGGGAATAAATAAACTGTTTACACCCCCACGTGGCTCAGGGCAAACACAAATTACTTTCCAATGCTTTAAACCTCCTAAATTACAGCATTTCATATTTGTCATCTTTGTTTCACCCCTCACCACACAACTACCTGGAGCATGAAGCCTTTAATAATTAATATTTAATTATATTCATATTAAGCCTGTGTATTTAAGGCTGAAAACTTGGTCTGAAACTTGAAGTTTCTTACTCAAGACTTTTTCAGTGGATATAGCTGAAAATCTTGGTTTGCATTCTGTTTAAGAATTCCAAATTAGAACTTTGGAGCCTTTTAAGCCTCACAGGCACTTTTGAAACACCAGCACCACAATTAACAAGATCCAAGCCACACATTTTGCATCCTTTTCTCAGACAGAAGTTATCAGCTGCTACTTGCTAGGCTCTCATTTGAAACACTGGACTATTATTCATGATATTTCACCAGAAACCATTCACTTCAGAAGAAATGGGACTTGGGAGAATGAATCAGCACAGTTCAAATCTTGGTCAGTGTGAAATTTTCTTTTCCATCCCATACACGTGTGAATTACTGAACTCTCCAAAACCCAGATGAAATGTTGGGTCTTCAGTTGCTGTTTAATTCCATAAGTGACCTTGCACTCTCAACCTTAGTGCTATCTGGAAATTAGACATTGTTTCTGAATTTATCAAACCCCAACCAATTACTAAACACTTGGCTCCTCAGTATCTTAGTGCAACAATAATGGAATGTGAAATCCCAAAGAGAACTCTGCTGTGCAAGCTGCTTCAATCCAAGATGCCATTGCTCCTGAGTCCTGGGTGAATTTTCACTCCCAACACTGGAGTAAAACCTTCCTAACAAGGAGGGTTTGTGACAAGAATCTTCACTTGCTGATTTTCTGTAACAAAAGCTCCACAAGCACAACCAGCAGGGCAAGATTAATTTCCAAAGAGCAAAGTCTGCAGGTCACAAATGTCCCACACTCACCACTGCTGCTGTAGATCTTGAAAATGATGATAAAAATCACAGTCCTGAGAGCTCTATATTCAATTTATAACTGTATTAATTTCTGATATCTACTGCACCTCACCTGAGTGTGGGGGTGCTTTTGTTTATACCCAATGCACGTGGTAAGAAACCCCTTTAACACTAAGGATTAAAAAAGAAATAAAGAGGGAAGATAGAACTGAAGAGAGGCCCCAAAAGGTGGGAAAAGTAATGGTGTTAATTCATAGAATCACTCAGGGTGGAAAAGCCCCTTGGGATCATCCAGTCCAACCATTAACCTGCTCTACAAAACTCACCCCTAAATCATGGCCCTCAAACCACATCCAATAAACACCCCCAGGGCTGGGGACTCAAGCCCCTCCCTGGGCAATTAATTAATGGGGTTGAACAGGCATTCAAAATCTCACTCCCTTAAGTTGCCACTTCTGAAGTTTTTCATCCAGATATCTAAATTTTGCTTATTTTTGTGCTCTTTAAACAATAGGAGATACTCAACTGAATTTTTAGCTTTCTAAAAATAAAAATAAAATAAAAAT
>JANHGL010020547.1:0-14714 GCA_024611195.1 Ceyx melanurus | reverse complement strand
TGCACCCCCACATCCTTACGAATAACACGTGCCTGAATTCCCACATCGACTCTGGATGAAGACATTATCAAGGTCTTTTGTCGAGTGAAAACCATACTGACCAGTCAGCAGCGCATTTGACTGGATGGGCAGCCCCTTTTTAACTCCGTTCCGCATGCGCCAGCAGCCAGGCAGCGAGAGTCAAGCTTCAACTTGTCTCATGTAGTTCCAAGTCTGCCTGTGCTCTGCACGGCAGAGAGAGAGTTGCTTTTCCACGTCACCACCTTGCACTAGCCTTTCATATGTTGAGGTGCTGCTGTAGCTCCCATCACTACTCTGCTCCCAAGATTCACATGACCCAGTTTCCTGCAAACTTTTCTTGCCTTCTGGATTTTTCTAGACTTCTGATTATTGTTTCCCAAGGCTTTCTCCAGTGGGTCATGGGTGCTTAAGTTATGCAAGACTCTTGCCCCAGCAGAGCTGCCCCACAACTGTTTCAGACCCCTCACTTCCCATCACAAATTCCTTTTAAATTCAAATCCTGTTTCCTGTCTGTACTGCCTTCTATGTTATCCACCATGCATGTTGCACGTGGCCTCCCACTCCCAGTATGGCAGTAAGGACAACTTCACTTTTTCACCTCCCTAGCCAGTTTCATGCTTGTCTAGTCATAGTTTCATCAAGCTGAAGAAATGCCTCTCATTTGTGGAAACCTTGTTGGAGGCAATGCAAAAGCCTTGCTGTAGTGGTGATGAGTCTAACTGGGGATTGGAGCAGTGCTCCACAATCAGCTGGGTGCCTGATGGGACCTCAGAGCCCTGCATATCTGGAGGAGACTGCTGAGCATCATGGTCATAGTGCAGACAGTCCTGGCTGGGGAAAACTCTGCTGCCGCTCCTGAAGTCAGTGTCACCCATGGAACTTTTTTGGTGCATGCACTGGGGAGGAGAGGGCTGCAGGCACTGACTGGTCTGCAGCTCTAAGGAGGTAAAAAGCCCTACCCTGGAACTGCAGATTTTCTAAGGGCCATGCACTGGAAGGCGTTCAGGACATTACAGCAGCAAATATTTTTAGGGTTCTGCCTTTGTCAGGGCAAGATGATCAATGCTTTTGCAATTCTTGGTGAACCATGCAACTAGTCTTTAAAGAAGGGAGTTGGTACGGGATGGAGCCAAGCAGTGCAGGGAAGCACTAATCACAGTGGCTCCCATGGTGCCATGATGGTCTTTTGCTGTGCAACCAGTGGTTTGTGGCATAGCTGTGCCAGGCACAAGGGCACCATGTGGGAGTGATGGGCAGGATCCTGGCTGCTAGTTAGTGGCCACCCAAGGCAACCATTCGTGTGAGCTCTGCTGGTGACAGGAAACAGTTGTACCCCATGGCAGCCAAGCTGGAAGCAGGGCTCCTGCTCACACTCAGGCAGTGATAGAGGGAGCCATTGTCCTGGCACAGGGAGCCAAGGATACACAAGCACACAAGGGGCCAGGCTGGGAAGCTGAGGATTGGCAAGTGTTATGAGAGGCTGATCTACCACCAGCACTGATGCTGCCCTAAACCCAGCCCCCTCCTCCCTAGTACTCCCCATGGAGAATTTGGGAAGGGGTCTAGGTGAAGCAGCATCCTGGTGCAGTTTCCATGATGGTCCTGCCTACACCTTACACCACACCTGCTCTGGGGGAGGTACAGTATGAGGTGTGAGATGTGAGCAGCCAGCAGTGCTGTGGGGCACAGGCCTGGCCCCACCATCTCTGCTGTCATGATATTTTTGAATTCTCTTTTGGTTTTGTTTTGGTTTGGTTGTGTTTTTGTTGTTGTTGGTTTTGGTTTGGATTTTTTTGTGCGTGTATGAGTGTGTTGTTTTGGTTTGGTTTGGTTGGTTTGGTCGGTTGGTTTGGTTTCTTTTTGTTTTCCTTTTTGTTCTGTCTCCTCGTGTTTGGTCCCTAGGAGCCAGCGCTAAGAAACAGGGAGAGGACTTAGCGGATAATGACGGTGACGAAGATGAAGGTATTTCTGTGTTCAAGGCTGCCACTGCATGACATGCAAAGCAACTCTGTTTGCTCACCATCCGCTGCTATCCCCAGGGAACCCCGTGTGTGTACATCTGCAGTGCTGGGCAGCTTCGTGGGGTGGGGGACAGGCTGGACGGCTGTCCAGAGCACCGAGACCCTTCTGTTCCTCAGGACATGGCAGGAAAATCAAGCTTTTTTTTATTTTTTTTACTTTAGAAGACGTTTACAACTGCTCCACTTGAGCGAGGGCAGGGAGGAAGCATGGCAGCTTGGAAGAAGAGGAGCCCTCATACCTGAGCCCATTTTACCCTGAGCCTGGTCACATCCCACTTGCAGCCTCATCCCTCTTGAGTCAGTGACGTGCAGCTGGGAGCCAGCAACCCTTCCTTCCACCCAGCTCCCCTGTGGGCACCACTGCAGGGTGACCATGCCAGCAGCTTGGCACCCTTGGCACTTGCAGGGTACCTGGTTGTGCCCAGGAGACTTGGACATGGTTTCTGTTAAATTCTCTCATTATTCACTCAACATGAGTGAGGTCTTGCAACCAGAGCATCAGCACCAGCCAAGGCAGAGTGAGTGGGCTTTCAAGTAGATATGATTCTCGGTATAGATCAGTGCTAAGCAAGCTGCAGAATACACTGGTTTTAGTAAAATGAGGTTGTTCATCTGCAGGGTATGGAGTTAATGTGTTTTGCTACAGCATGGTGAAGAGAAGGCAGGAAGAATGGCTGGCCAGGGTGCAGCCCTATCATGCTGAGGACAGTAAAACCTCATGGTGTGAAGGAGTCCCAGGGCATAACATGTCAGATGTTGTTTAGGATCTGGGAAACAGATTAAAAGCTTTTTCCTTGGCAGTACAAAAACCCTGTTGTTTTCTCCCACTAACCTGTGCCCCAGGATCTCTTGTACCGGGGTGTAAACTGGCATTCAGCCAATGACTTGACTGTGGTAAATCTCTGCATGCTAAAATGAACTGCAGTGATTAGGAGCCATTTATTCCACACACTGCTGCCATGCTGCTGTGAGGATGGCACTGATGTTCCTGCCCTTCAAGCATTTCAGTCAGGTGGCCCTGGGAAGAGTTATCCTGACATAGTTCTGCCCATGCTCTGCCGAATGGGTGATGTCTGTCCTGGAGGAGCCGAAAGTGCTTTTTGCTCCCCAATCTGTTGCCTAGCTACATCCTGACAACAGGAAAAGAGCCAGGACAGGTTTTGCCACATACTCATTGTCCTGGAGAATGGAGGGAGGCCACTCTTAGCAATGCCACAGGCCACAGCTGAAGGTGAGGATGGCCAGAGGTACCCATCAGCCTGCACTGCAGCACCCTGCAATAGGCAAGCCAGAGGGTGGAGTGGATGTGGGCAGGGGTTAGGTGTGTGTGAAGGGAGCGTATCTACCATTGGCTGGGCATCCCCACTGAGTTGCTGGGTCTGTGCCTGCGAGTCCCAGCCCCACAGGGACTGCAGTGGGGACTGGCTGCTGGGACTGTGTGGTGTACTGATGAGGGAAGCAGGCAGGGAGCCATGGCTTGCCGGGGCAGCCAAGGCCAAGCAGCCCCAGCAGGCAATGCCAATGCACCTGAGCAAGGCATGTGAGTGAGCACAAGGGAGGTCAAAGTCCATCAGTGCTGGCTTGTTAGCCAAGAAGAGACCTGGGCACCGCAAGGGCTGTAGGACCTGGCACCATCTCCACAACAGGTGGAACTGCTTCCTCCATGTAGCCTGGGTGAGATGTACCAGAAGCCAAGAAGAGGCGTTCTTCCCTTGTGCCCAGGCTAAGCTCCATGAGGGTTCCCAGGCCAGTGGGACAATAAGAGACAGGAAGTCCCATGGACAGGGCCAGTCAAGACAGGGAGTGTGGCTGTTCCTTGTCCCCTAGGCTCCTGCAGTCCTTATTTCTCAGATCTCAGGGTCCCATTCCCTTTCCTCACCCCATGCCTCATGCCCTGTCCTTGCTTGGATGCTGTGCTCACCTCCCTAATACACACATGTGCACACACTGTCTGCCTCATTACCCTGTCCATGTGTGGGCACTGGGCTACCATGGTTTCACATTCAGGCGTTGGCAGGTTTCTGCCTTCCTAGGGGGTGGGAAGTAGGGGCAGGAGAGTCAGACATAGGAGCACCCACCAGTGTGCTCCTGCCTTCCAGGTCCTGCACACCCCCATCCCTGTCTCCTGCATGCCAGCTTCCACGATTCCTAGAGACAAAGGCTTGGGTCCAGCCAAAGACATGACATGGGACTACATCCCAAGGCTGGACTTTACGATTTCCACCGTCAATGGAGATGCTTCTCCTCTGGCTTCTTCACATGGCCAGAACCCAGCTCCAGGGAAGAACAGCCAGGTCCAGCCAGAATCTTTCCCACATTTGCTGAGACTTCTGAGGGGACAGCAGTGTGGGATTGTCTCAGTGGCCGCCACCAGCCAGGGAGGGGCTATCGGGCTTGGTTCAGTGGTGGTTGGCTTTGGAGGTCCATGCTGTGGCTGCCAGAAGAGCTCTTGAGTTTGACCTCTCAGCCTCCTAAGCTCTGGGGGTCCTGGCAGCTGGCATTGCCATCCTTGGTCTGCCTGTTGGGCAGGTTGCTGCAGATGTTGGTGGGGTCCTGTGTTTAACTACCTCTCCTTCCAGACATCCGGGACAGCGGGGCCAAGCCGGTGATGGTGTATATCCATGGTGGCTCGTACATGGAGGGCACGGGGAACATGATAGACGGCAGCGTCCTGGCCAGCTACGGGAATGTGATTGTCATCACTCTGAACTACCGCGTTGGAGTGCTTGGTATGGGCTGGCTGGCATGGGCTTGCCGCCAGCACGGCTGGGCAGTGGGATGAGCCTCCACAACCAACCGAGCTTGAACTATCCAGGGAGCAAGGGGAGCCTGATTCATGGCAGGATGTGGGCTGTGCTGCAGGTGGTGCCCCTGCCCTCTTCCCTGGCCACCAAGCAGAATGTTACGTGGCAGTGCCACCAGTGGGCGGTCACAATGTGGTCTGTCTCCTGGCACTGAATCCACTGGGCTCGTTTACACAACCTGGCTCAGTTGAAAGCAAATATTGGTCTGCAGTTAAATAAATAATAAATGTGTTTATCCAGCATCTCCTCTTGAGAGGGCTCAGAGTGGTGAGCTGCCAGCAGGCATTGCCTGGCTGCCCCTGGGGACTCAGCAGCCCTCCCTCCCTGGACATGGGTTGCCTCCAAGTTCAGTTGTTGGGACCCCTGCAGCCACCTGCTGTGGTCTGGCTGTCTGTAGAGGAGGTCACTGGAGAAGGTCACCAAAGGGTGTCAGGTGCTGTATAGAGGTCAGTGGGCAGTCCCATTTTCATGAGCACTGGTGATCTAGAGAGGTGAAATGAGGACATGTGGTCACTTATGTCCACAAGTGGCAAGGTAGTGCCCTCCGTGCTGTAGCAGAAATTCCTGGGGGTTGGGATACAGGAGATGTACCTGAAACATCACTGCTGACTCCCATAGCAGGAGGGAGAACAAAGGACGCACAGGTTTGGGGATAACTCCTTCCCAGCTGCTGGGAGGGCCAGCTGGCTGTCTTCCTAGCTATTCAGTCTGTCACAACACTCTCCCTGGACATCTGGGCTATGTCTGGTACCTGGGATGACACATCCCTCTGATAGCCTCCAGACCCCATAGTCTCATGGGCAAGATAGTAGTTATCTGGTAGAAAATAGGGTTTTCAGTAAAAACCTGCCTATTCAAGAACTTTTAAAATTAAAAGTCAGGCCTTTAAGATGGATAGATGCAAATTTCAGACTTAAATGGTGCCATTGTCATCCCCTTGAAGTGCTGCTGGAGCAACTCCCTGGTTGCTGAGGACCTCAGGATCACAGTTCCAGTACCATGGAATTTCCTGATTTGAGTCAAAGCAAATGAAACACTGATAGCTTATCTTGGGTGTTCCCTTTACTATTGAAAGAATTTATCATCATCTTCCTCACTGAAAGTATTTGTATTTTAAGCTGCAGTTGTTTCCTCTCTGCCCAGCCCACCTCCTTACATTTATAGAGCTTTCCCCAGGCCACACTAGTCCATGGCTCTCCATGGACTGTCCATGGCATGTCCACAGCATTGGCTGCGGATGTGCTCAGCCTGCCTGTGGCCACTGGTGCTTTCTTGACTTTCCACGGAGCACTTGTGAGACATCTCATTATTAGTACAGGTGCTAGTATGGGTAGGACAGGGCTTTGTGCCCATCACCTTGTCACTGGCTTGCAGTTGGCTGGATAGGTTCCTTGAGGCTTGCAGCTCCACTCACAGCCTTTTGCCCCTCTGTGCCGTGCAAAGGGTAGCTGGAACTCAGTGGTGTCCCTGCTCCAGCTTAGTGCTCACAGGACTCTCTTGGTAGTAGGATCTCATGTCGTGATGGGATGGGGTCCCATAGAATCTCCCCTAGGCCTGGGAGGGAGAGGTGGGGGGTCAGGACACCACCTGCTTCCTGATCCCTAATCGGGCTCCCCTTGGCCCGCAGGGTTCCTGAGCACGGGGGATCAGGCTGCCAAGGGCAATTACGGGCTGCTGGACCAGATACAGGCACTGCGCTGGGTCAGCGAGAACATCGCCTTCTTTGGGGGAGATCCCTTGCGGATCACTGTCTTCGGCTCTGGCATTGGTGCCTCCTGCGTCAGCCTGCTCACGCTCTCCCACCACTCCGAAGGTAGGTGCCAGCTTTCCCTGAGGATGCTCCAGCTGCAAGTGCCCTGCCGGGAAGGGGGTGCATGTGTGTACTGACAGCCTTCCTAGCCAAGTCAGAGCTGCTTTTTAATAAGTCACTGGTGAGAGCCTGACCCAGGGCTGGGAACCAAAACCTCATAATGGGCAGGGAGAAGGCAGCAGCAGAGCATGTGGGAGTCAGGGATGGAGCTGGTGCGCTCATCTCATAGGGCTGCAGCCCAGGACCAGCACCTGGGCATGGGGAGAATTGAGGACTCCTCCTGCAGTACCCTGCCCAAACGTCTGGACTTACCCATGTGCAAGTGTAGAGGGAGTTTAGGGCATCATGCAGGGCACTGGAAGCACAGATTTCAGTGCTAGGAAAGTCATTCATATTGACATAGAGGGGAAGCCAGACCTGTGGGTTGGAGGGCCCCATTTTGCATGAGTGGGAGACCTCGAAGTGTTGCAACTAGCAAAACACAGGTGGAAATAATATGATTAATATCTCTAAATACAGCAAAATGTTTAGATAAGGAAATTAATTGTTTACACTAAAGATTGTGTTGGCGTAAGAGCAAATACGTAAACCAACTGCAAAGACATTTACATTGATCATTGTGGAAAAAAAAAATTATCATGGGAGTAGAGGTATTCTTGATAAATTTCCTAAAGGAAACCACAGGAGCAAAGCCTGAAATGAACATGGTCCACAGGCAATCAGCCTGCCAGGGACTTGGTCACAGAGGCTTTATCTGAGCACTTCCAATTCTGTATCCTCAAGCATGGTGCAGGGGAGAAGGGGACACGTATGGGCAGAAAACTTGGGCATATCTGCACCTCAGAGACATACACGAAAGTTCACTTGAAGCCATTACAAATTGCTGCAGCCCTGCTCGACAGCCTGGGAACTGCATAGGAATGAATAAGTCCTTCAGAACCTCAACAGAGCTTATGGCATGGCAGAGGGTGTATGGGAGGATGTTGGCGCTGGCCAGGTGGCTGGCAAAGTTGGGCAGCCTTCCTCTGGTCCTGGGAGCCAATTGCCCCAGTATTGCAAGCAGGAATGACCAGCCCAGATTGCTGCAAAGTTAGCAGCACCACCAGCATCACAGCCTACTTGGTAGTTATTAAATGTGAAGGTTTACATGTACTGTGGGCAGCACAAGGCTGACATAAACTGCAGTAAGAGGTGACAGAGTTTGTGCTCATGGTGGACAGCATCCTACTCATCTGGTATAGGGCTTGTAAAATGGTAGCAGTTCACCATGGAGTCAAAGACAAGCTCAAACCACCTTTCTTCTCCCAGATTTCTCCATCTGCATTTTCAGTTAAACTTGCCTGATTCCAGCAAACCACTTTTCCTGCAGTTAGTCTGCCCCCACTGCTGTGCTGAACTCTGCTTCACACAGCCCCTTCCCAGAAAAAAAGAGTAAGTCTGACAGGCTGCCTGTGCCTCCACGCTCATCCCTGTTGCCCATCAGGGAGACCAGTGCTTGCAGCTTAATGCCAACTTCTTCTTGGACGGGCCAGCAAACTGAAGTGGAGAAGCTGGAGACATGTTTCCATGACCCATGGGATTAAGGAAGAGGACCTCCAGAGTGGGTTCTGGAGCCTACCAGTGTCCCTCTGTGCTGGTGCCTGTGACACAGTCAGCACCAACCCACCCAGTGCAGAGTATGTTTGCTCTTGGGGTGCCTCCTACTGCTGGGCTCCACTTGGTACTCCAAGGACTAGAGCTCTGGGAGATGCTGTGCCCCACAGACCCAAAAACAGAGACATGTCTGGACCTGATGGGCAGCTGCTTCCCAAAAGCTGGCAGCTTGAGCATGCCCACATTAAGTCTATGGTGGTCCCTGGTCTTTCATGACTGCCCTGTAGCCTGCTGGCTCTGCTGTCACTATTGCCAGTGATCTGCCCTGAGTAAAGTGAGAAGAAACAAAAAAGTAGGTAAAGCTTAAAGTGATCCAGCCCTGTCAGTGTGTATGGAACAGTTGGTTTTGCCTACTCAGGACACATCTGTTCCAGGTAAGAAGACATTTTGCCCCAGGGTGCTTGGGACTCTTCTGCTCAGACCTGCTTCTAAGTGCCCAGTGCCTGAAGTCAGACTCTGTTGTCCTCTTCCCCCTGTTCCTGATCCTGAGCAGGATGCTCCTGGGGCTGTTGCCCTGTTCTATTCAGGAGCACACATAGATCTGTGCAAATTCATTTCTGAGCAGTGAGCAGAGCAGGGAATGTTCTATGGCTGTGTGGGGCCATGTCATCCCTGTGGATACCTTGTACAAGCACCCTAGGCAGTGTGGGCACAAGGGTGGAGGGTCTCACAGTTTGAAAGCTCCTGCAGAGAAAAAAAAAAAAAAAAGATTTTTCACTGCCCATACTGAATATGAAAGGCTTGAAAAGAGATGCTGGATATAGTGTGTTCACAATGCTTCTTAGGGTCCTCTTTATCACAGGAGTGTCTGGGAGGCAGGTGGGTATTGGAGGGAGATGCTTTTGGTCCAGGAGTCTCCTCTCTGGGATTGGGTGCTTTTGGCAGCCTCAAGACTGCAAACTGATTTCTGCATCCAGATGTTGGCACCTCTTTGGAATGAGGACCACATGCTTGACTACCCAGGTGACCCCAACAGCTTGTGCAGGCTTGGGATGGAGGGAGTAGCATGAAGACAAGCGGGAGATGGATTGGAGGGGCTGCTCCCTGACTCTCCATCCATGAAAATTACAGTTGTGCCAATTGAGCACTACTAGGGTTTCTGCCACTAAACAGTGCACCTGTGCATCATGTCTTTTGCTGCCCCATCCAGACCCAATGCCTGTAGTGTGATACCCCCTATATTGCATTAGTGCTGGGTGCCCAGTACACTCACTGCTGTGGCAGGGGAGCTGCTGACAGATGCAAATGCCATGGGATGGGAGGGAAGCACTTGATTTTGCAGCCAGTGTCTTATCAAACCAAATGGCCATAAAATCACCTCTAAAGAACCCCCTCCATCAGAGCACCCATCTCCCCAGGGAGGGGGGAAGCTGGCTCTGGAGTACATCAAGGGAGCTGTGCAAAGGTGCAGCCTGCAGACCAGGAGGGTTTGTTTTTATCACATCAAAATAAAACTCATAGTGACCAAGATCTATTAATGAAGCTACTAATTTGTACCTGCTCTGACAAGCACTGCAAGAGACATACACAAGTTGGAGCAGTGCATACTGTGTCTGGCTGCCAGGGAGACCTGCAGCTCTCCTGCCAGCCTCAGTCCTTTGTAGGCAGATGGATTCCCTGCCAAGGACCAAAGAGCTGCTTCTGTCACCAGCCAACCATGCTGGGGCAGGAGCAGTTGCTGCCAAACATTTCTTTGCCCCATCTCCTGCTCTGTGAGGGTTTCTGCCCTTTGCTGCCAGCTCTGGGATGTTCAGACCTCAGCTGGACAAGGCATCCAGCATCCTGCTTTGAACAGGGCTTAGCCCAGACAGCCCCAGAGGTTTTACCAGTCTCAGCTGCTATGCAAAGCAAAGGGGAAATCAGGATGTGGCAGCAGCCTGCAGCATAAGACACCCTCCAGCAGAGCCCTGGTCCCACCACTTGACTCCACTGTGCTGTGGCAGACAGCCCTGCAGGATGTGTTGGTACCCTCACTTCAGAGGTGAACATACAGGAAAGGCAGAGCTACATCTTCCTGCTTGGGCCCTGGCAGGCTCCCTAGGTACTTGTTTGGCTTCAACTGGATGCTGTTATGGAGGGGAAGGATATAGCAGGACTGGGCACTTGCAGACTCCTGGGTCCTTCTGGGTCAGGACGTAGCCATGCAGAGATACAGCAAGAACTCCATCAGGGACAGGACCAGCTGCCAGTGATATCAGCTTCACCAGGCAGTGGTGAAGTGGCAAATCCATGGCTAATCTCCAGCCTGTACATTCGGTACAGCTTTCTAGGGCACTGGGAGGTGACAAACAGAGCTTGTAACTTCTCTTCGTCCCAGCACGTGGGACTGTACTGTAAGGTACTTGGCAGAGCAAGGATTGTGCATGCAGACAAGCATGGACATGGTGGCTGGGAGCCAGGAGCCTCCAACACTTATACTACAGAAAGCTGCATACTCTCCTGCATAGCAGCATGGCCTTGGCTGTACGGGGGGTCTTATGCAGGTGTTTCATATTTTGAGGGGCTGGGGCCAGTCTCATGGCCACTATACTGTTGCGCCTGAGACAGTCTCTCATGTCAAGTGAGTGCTGGGATCTGACAAGGGTGTAGGCAGCACTTAGGGTGCATCAGAGGGCTGGCCAGAGAGCAGGAACCCCAGGGTACACCCTGAGTCTGGCTGCCTTTCACCACCCCCGAGGCTCCACTTCCTCGCTATCCTTTGTATTCTAAGCACAAGCACTATTGACATGAGGCTGGAGCAGAGCCATGCATTCCTTTGCCTGGGACAGGGCCTTTGTAGCCCTGTTTTCCAGGGCCAAAGTCCACTCCCTCTGTGTTCCTTGTGACAGAAAGACCCTCTTTGTGCATCTGGCAGCATTCTTCTTTGGGGCTAAATTGGCACAGAGCAGCCCCAGATGGGCAGGAAGTAGCTGGGAAGGGGGTGAAGGGGACCTTGACAAAAGGGTGGGGTGGGACATGCAGGGTTAAGTGTCTCCAAGCAGGCGTTAACCCTTTCACTGCTGCCAGCCTGCAGCCTGGATGCTCAGTGAAACAGATGCCACCTTGGGCTGGAGGATGGTGCTGAGCCACAGGCATCACATGATCCTTGAGTGCTCAGGTAACATGTTCTTGGGATGACTGGGACAGTGCAGGCTGCTTGGCAAGGCCAGGCTGTGACGCAACCACAGCCCCTCTCCTCCAAAACACCAAGAACAAAGGGATGATGGGCCATCAGCTGCAATGGGATCCTTAGGGAGCCCCTGGTTGATGCCAGGATCACCATGTATGCCCAGCTGTCTCCTTGCCACCCTTGTGGTCACCCTGAACTGACCCCCTTGTCAGAGTGGGCAGTACAGACCAGGTCAAGGCCAGGTGCAGTCTGGAGTGCTATGTCCTTGGAGGTGTCCAAGGTCATAAATGTCTTCTCGATGCTGCATCCTGCACTGAAGTGCTGGGGTGTTAAAACAGCATTCACCCCACTGCAAGCTTCCTCTGTTCCTTGCCTGTCTTGTAGGTCTCTTCCAGAGAGCCATCATCCAAAGTGGATCTGCACTCTCCAGCTGGGCAGTGAACTACCAGCCTGTGAAGTACACCAGCATGCTGGCTGACAAGGTGGGCTGCAACGTGCTGGACACAGTGGACATGGTGGACTGCCTGCGGCAGAAGACTGCCAAGGAGCTGGTGGAGCAGGACATCCAGCCAGCTCGCTACCATGTGGCCTTTGGGCCAGTCATTGACGGGGATGTGATCCCAGATGACCCAGAGATCCTGATGGAGCAGGGCGAGTTCCTCAACTATGATATCATGCTGGGGGTAAACCAGGGTGAGGGGCTGAAGTTTGTGGAGGGCGTGGTGGACCCCGAGGATGGCGTCTCAGGCAGTGACTTTGACTACTCGGTCTCCAATTTTGTAGACAACCTGTATGGCTACCCTGAGGGCAAGGACACCTTGCGGGAGACCATCAAGTTTATGTACACGGACTGGGCTGACAGAGACAACCCGGAGACACGTCGCAAGACTCTGGTGGCTCTCTTCACTGACCATCAGTGGGTAGAGCCGTCAGTGGTGACAGCTGACTTGCATGCCCGCTATGGCTCCCCCACCTACTTCTACGCCTTCTACCACCACTGCCAGAGCCTGATGAAGCCTGTGTGGTCTGATGCAGCCCATGGGGATGAGGTGCCTTATGTGTTCGGGATCCCCATGATTGGCCCCACAGACCTCTTTCCCTGCAACTTCTCCAAGAATGATGTCATGCTCAGCGCCGTGGTGATGACCTACTGGACCAACTTTGCCAAGACAGGGTGAGTGGCGATGGGTGCTGTGCTTGGGGCAGTGTCTACATTCACTGTAGCTGTACCCCCTAGGACCATGCTGTGATGTGGGAGTGTCAAGCATGGTATAGGACACTGAGGGCCTGTGCCCAGAGGTCCATATGCTGCATCTCCACTGGGGTCAGGGCAGCAATCACACAGTGAGTGTGACCAGCCTCTGGGACAGGACCCAGCCAAGCACAGAATTGGGGAGGTTCACTGGCCATGGATATCTTGGTTTGCTTGCCAGCCATGTAGGACCTTTTGCCAGCCAACTCTGTACCACTACTGAGTGGGTCAAATGTCCCTTTAGCCTCCATCTCTGTGTCCAGCTCTTTCTTCTTACCTCTCTAGCTTTTCCTAGTGGTAGCTCTGTTTTTCCTGTGTTTTTCCAGGGACCCCAACAAGCCTGTTCCCCAGGACACCAAGTTCATCCACACCAAGGCCAACCGGTTTGAGGAGGTGGCCTGGTCCAAGTACAACCCCCGTGACCAGCTATACCTGCACATCGGGCTAAAGCCACGGGTACGTGACCACTACCGGGCCACCAAGGTGGCTTTCTGGAAGCACCTGGTCCCCCATCTGTACAACCTGCATGATATGTTCCACTACACCTCCACCACCACCAAAGTGCCACCACCTGACACCACGCAGAACTCCCACATCACCCGCCGGCCTAATGGCAAAATCTGGACCACCAAGCGCCCTGCTATCTCACCTGCCTACAACAGTGAGAATGGGAAGGAGAAGTGGAGCCCAGAGCAAGAGGTGGGCACCCTTCTTGAGAGCCCCCGCGACTATTCCACTGAGCTGAGCGTCACCATTGCCGTGGGTGCCTCCCTCCTCTTCCTCAATGTGCTGGCCTTTGCCGCCCTCTACTACCGTAAGGACAAGCGCCAGCAGGACGCACACCGGCAGCCCAGCCCCCAGCGTGGCACTGCCAATGACATCGCCCATGCACCCGATGAGGAGATGCCATCCTTGCAGGTGAGCCAGGGGCACCATGAGTGTGAGGCTGTGCCGCCCCACGACGCCCTGCGCCTGGCTGCTCTGCCCGACTACACCCTCACCTTGCGCCGCTCTCCAGATGACATCCCGCTCATGACCCCCAACACCATCACCATGATCCCCAACTCACTGGTGGGGCTGCAAACCCTGCACCCCTACAATACCTTCACCGCTGGCTTCAATAGCACAGGGCTCCCGCACTCACACTCCACCACCAGGGTATAGCTACCCACTGCCAGCGCACACGCATGCACGCACGCACACGCACACAGCAGACACTGGCAGAGGTACTGATGAGGCCAACGGAGGCCCTGGACAGAGAGGCAGCACCCACGGATGGTGCAACACCAAGCCTGGAGACCTGTGGGGTCCCAGCACAGCTGAAAGTCCTGCTCTCCCCCAGCGCTTTTACTTTTAATTCCTATCTAACTTTTGAGAAGTGCTTTGACTCTCCTGGCCAGAGGGCCCCATACCCCATGGATCACCCAGGGCACTGGTAGAGTTAGGGGTGGGGGTGGTGCTGGGGACGGTGTTGCCCCTGTGCCCATGTACCGGTTCAGGGAGGGAGTAACCCTGCTGGCAATGGCCACAGGGCTCCCCACACCAGGGCTGTGCCTCCCTACATGGTGATCATATCCCCAGCATTCCAACCTGCTGAGCACCCTGGGACTGATGAGGAGCAGGGCTGGGTATCCCTCTCATTTCCTGCCTGGGCATCCCCAGGTGGTTTGGCATCCCGAGTGCCCTGGAAAAGGCTCCTTCACTGTGTCATGTGGCCCTGGGCCATGGTGCTATAGACAGAGGGAGCAGGGAGGGTCTGCCTCATGCTGGGTGTGGGTGCTGGGGCCAGTGCCAGGGCTTGGGGATCCTGGAGACCCTGGCGCAGGGCCCTGGGCAGGCAACTTGGCACCTTTGCCCCTCTCTGTGCTGCAGAGAATCTCTTTTGTGTCAGTCGTTTCTCTTTGCAGAGACGTTTTTTAAGCAGATCTTTAGTTCTTTACACACTAACGGAGTCGCCGCGTTTTGTCCTTTGTAAAAATTTTAAAACCAAGTGTTCTTGATATAAAATAAAAAGCCAGTTAGAAGCCAGCGTGTGCGCGCGGTG
>JANHGL010020546.1:14222-25735 GCA_024611195.1 Ceyx melanurus | reverse complement strand
GCTCAGGCAGGGGGGTTGGACTAGATGATCTTCTAGGTCCCTTCCAACCCCTAATATCTATGATTCTATGATTCTCTCTCTTTTGCAGTGTTCAAAACACCATCCATCAGAAGATGATTCAATGCCATCCCTTACACCTATGAACTGCTCTCATGGCTCCTGTCACTGTCAGTTTCCTCTTCATTCTCTGATATTCTGACATATGAATTTCCACTGACATTTCCATTACCACAGTTCTTGCAGAATAACAAAATCCTCCTGTTAAATGAAGTTTTAAGAGAAAAAAAATAGCTACCAGGTTTAAAAGAACCATGTCCACAATCCCAACCCCAATATAAAATGGGAAGAATGTTAGTTGCATTTGGAAAATTCAGAGGAAGCTGATCTATCAATTATTCATTATTAACGGATATATCTATCCATCAATTATTCATTATTAATTTAATGAGGTTTATGCTTCAAAAAGTTCACAGTGTTACTATGAGGAGCATGCCAAAGGCTTTCATCACTACAAACTCAAGCCAAACTCATTCATTTTGTAATATGATCCGAAATACACCAGCATTCTACACTAGATCTTAGCTTTTATATCTATTCCCACAGCTTTTATATATTAACTTTTATTATTTTATTATTTATAACTTTATTTTATATATTAACTTTTATACTTACATGTTTTCTGCCATCACAGAAAACTGCATCGCTTGTGGGACTGGTTGTTACATCTTCTTCCTTGCAATTCCTTTTGATCAGAATTTCACTGTCATTTTGGGCCCCAGTGACAAACTGCTGAAGACTGGGTGTATTTTTTATCTGTAAGAAAAACAGCAAATGATTTCTTAAAATTTGTTATTTAAAAAAAATTGCCCTGATTCCTTCAAGAATGGTAACAGAAGAAAATTCAGTAAATAGCTGTAATTCACTCTAATCAATGTCACACAAGTAGCACACTTCAAAAGAAAATGTAGTAAGTTAATTTAAATATTGATTTACAAATCCCAGATAGTAGTACATTCATAACACATAATTTTCTAAAATCAACATACCACAGGCTAATCTAAGGAGAGCTGCCACAACAATTACTAACAACAGTCCACTAATGACACACCAAAAGTAGCAATATGCTAATAAAAGGTCTTATTAGTCTGTATCAAAACAGTAATTTTGGAAGAAAAAAAAAAATCTTGCCTCCAGAAAATTTAAAAACAGTATTTTGCAATACACATGACATATGCCTGTCTACCTATGCAAGAATGAAAGTTGAAAGAGACTTGAAAATAGAAACAGATTCACAAGTTCTTATTTAGCTTTGATTATTGAAAAAAAAAAAATAAAGTTCTTTGGTGCTCTTGTCTTTGCTTTGACCAAGTCCACTCACCTTTCCAATTTTGTCATGAAAACACTGATAATTTGTGAAAAAATAAGATATTTAGTAGCAAAACTCCTTGAGATTTACCTTCAGTGACCTCTTTTACCAATAGCAACTGAATAGAATTATGTGCCAAAAGGCTAATAACATATGGCTAGAAATATGCTGGAAAAGTTCAATGGTAGGAAAAAAAAAATGTGTTCACAGTTCAATGGTAGGAAAGGAATGAGGAAAGCAATTTTACATGGTTAGGATCTAAGACATTAATTTCTTTTAAAAAAATGTATAACAGTGGTTACATGAAAGCCTAGAAAGAATATAATGTGACAATAAAAAGGACCAGGAGCTATTTGCATAAAAGAAACAGATAATATATGTTTAAGACATGGGAATCCCTCCTACACAACCAGCAGAAAGAACTAAAGCATAAGGACAATAGAGGAGATTATAAATTATTACTGCTGAAAAAACAGTAAGTGCAAAATCCAAACCAGCATGCTGGTATTGGAACACACAGACATTGTTATGTGGAATAACTACCCTAACTTAAGTATAGATGCAGAATTCATTGTTTCCTTGTGAGAAGGAAACAGAAAATTTATTCTGACCATAGTCTCAAAAAAAAAACCCAACAAAACCCAAACAAAACCAAATCAACTTATTTCTCATCAGAGAAATTGTATTCTGCTTTATAAAAGTCTGAAACACCACTGATTTCACCAAAGTAACTTTTTACATGCTGAATTTTAGCTTATACTTGGATCAGAAAGACTTCCCTATTGTGTTATACAGAACATAAGTGATTGACAAGGCAACATAACCAGTGCTAAACATAGCAGCAGGTCACATAAGCAAGTCTCCCACCTAGTCCAGCTCTAATGTCTGCAGCAGCTCATGCATCTGCTGTCACACCAGGGCTAATCCACAGCTGCCAGTGCACCACAAACAGCTCCCAAAGTTCTCATGTGTCTGCTTGTTCCCCCAGCAAGGTGGATATAATTACAGATCCTTTAATCAACGTAGAGATTCTGATGGTGAGAGGCCCTAGAAAACACTATTAATTAACTTCCTAAATTCAGATTTTAGACTGACTGGTAGTCCTTGCCATTGGAATGTTTTTTTCACTGTCACTGAAGTTAAATATAATCTTTTCAATTTTAATCTGAGATTCAAGCTCTGAACATACCACAGATTTGAAAATCTTACAAAAGCAGCATTTAGTGCACTTTGAGACTGAAGCAGTGCCCCAGTCTTGCACCTGCACAGTCAAAATGGCAGTTACAGCTACTATTTCACAGTCAGTCCTAGAAGCAAAAAGCACACTTTTTTTAGGGAAGCTCCCCCTCCAAACATCCAAACAGTTTCACTTCATTATCCAAAAACAAAAGTTCTGTCTGGAATGGAAATCACAACAAGTATGACTCCTACATCATAATATTTTTGTTATAATTAGTTGTTTTGCAAGTGCAGTTTTAAACAGGTTCTGTCCCTAAACTTAAGCCATAGTTCTAGTAAGGAAGTAAATATTTACCCTTATTAAAGAAAAACAATTAAATAATGCAATAGTGACATTGTCAGTGATCTAAAATTATTTTTTTTAAATCAGTAAAGATTCAAGAAGCCATCCTAGAAGTGCAGGGAGAGAAGAGTAACATTTCCTTCAATATAAAAGAAAAAAAAGCCCTAAATGGCAAAGATGACATTCACAAGGAAAAAAAAAATCAACAGTAATCCTAGAAAAACTAAAATTCTATCCTGAATATAGTCTAACTATTTGAATGAAACAAAAGCTCTCTGACTCAGTACTCTGACACACAAACCACATTGAAATCTTTCTCTCTAAAAATCTGTAATGTAAAGGGTGAACACAGAGTCCTAAATCTTTAAACAGCCAGTTAAAAAAACACACAAATAACTTGTAATCTCCTACCAATACATTTCTCAAGCCAAAGAATCCATGTTGGTCTTTTAAGCATGACAGGCCATGTGTGATCAACACACAATGAAGCATAGTTTAAGTTCACGTTCTTTCCAACTCAGATGTTTTTCAATACATTAAAAGATCAGTGCTCTGCCTGTGGAATAAAGTTAACACTGAAGTGTGGTTTGCCACAATGAAACCAGCACTCGGGTAGTAAATAACTTGCCAATTTTGTTTACAATATAATTGCATTCAAAAATACCAGAACTGATTTCACAGAGTTCATAGACCTTGCTGGCCCAGTTCAAACCACTAGTCCAAGTGGTCTGGCACCCTGTCTCTTCCATTTATCAACACCTAAGAGTTCAGAGGCAAGTGAAAAGTATGCACCAAGGGAGATGTGAGTAATACTTGCCATGAGGTCTGGCCTAAAGCAAAAGCTTTTCTCAACATCTAATTCAGTCACTTAGCAGACCACATTTACCTCATTCAGATGAATAAGGCAATTCAGTAAGTACCCATTACATGGAAAACTCAGTATAGACAAAGTTCAAAATCTTCAGTGTAACCTTCAAACAGATATGTGACATCATCTTCAGCCCTGAACAATCTGTGGAAAACAGATGACTGGATTTTTCTCAAACTTCTCAAGAAAACACTGAAAGCTGGAGACTGTAACCAAAGCAAAAAGAAAAGGGAAGTTGTCCAGTAACTAACAGCAGTCAATGATTTCTCCTCACTAAATTAAAAAGTGGTCAGAAAGTGTCAGGAAGGATTTTGGGTAGTCATAACTAGATTCTATTCAGCAGCAAGAGGGACAAGCAGAAGATAAAAGACAGAACACCTCCCTGCAGCCCAGGATTCATCCAGAGCAGACATAAATCAGCCTCAAGGGAGCCTGTGAGCACCCTAGAGTAAAATAACCCATCCTCTCCCTCCCTGTGTGAAGGTCTTTGTAAAATCTCAGTCTAACATTCAACTCTGGTCTGTGATCAAGTGTACAGACTCAGTCAAAAACCATGTGAAGTTCTGGCCATGGTCAGTGAACACCATGTGCAAGTCATTATTCTTACAAACACATTCCATTGCTGAAACAGCCCTGACAGTTAGAGACTGTGTATAATAACATGGATACCCTGCTTGTAATGTTGATGGCAGTGTCAGACTGGCTCCTTCTTTGCTTCCTTCTTTCCATGTTCCCCCCATAATCAGTGGTTAGGAGACCTCTGTCAGCCATATCATTCTGAGACTTGGAGATCTCTGAAGCAAGAAGAAAGAAAGAAGTCACTATAAGAAACAATGCAAGTGATCCCATAGATTTATAGGCTAATTTTGTAGGTTTCAAGCTTTCATCCTTTAATTCTGGCATTGATCTCCTAGGAGTAAGAAACAGGCAGTATTTGTTCCATTTTGGTATAACTGTGTTTTGCCTGTCTAAATTTGTCCTGCTGTTTCAACAGGAAATTATATTCCTTGATTTCTATCATTATAGCTGCTTGAAAGGAACTGTTGTATGGTATCAAACACAGCTTCCTTGCAGAAGTAACTACTACAGTCCCTATATATAGTCCAGTTTGGTTTAGTTCAGGATAGAAGGAAGATCATTATAACAACATAAAGCAACACAACCATGGAAACTGGAAGGCAGAGCGTATTGGAAATTATTTAGAAATGTATCCAAAGTACAAATGAGAGATATTGTATAGATATTGTATACTCTGGTCCCAAACCACATATAATTTTAAGAACATGAGTAGCCCTCATTGTCCTCAGTAACATCACTCATAAGAATAAGCTTATGTCCATACTTAAGTATCTTATTGAATTAGCACTTTAGTATCATCTAGTTCGTTGTCAAATAAATCTACAGAGCAATTGGACATTCAGTGCACCACTTTTTGCTTCTTATTCCTCAGAGTACAGTCAGAACTTCACATAAAGGGCAGCACTCAGACATGATTTCTGAAGTTGAGAACTATCAGGCTTAGCAGCAGACACTTTGTTGTAAATCCCAGATAGTGTCTCATGAAGAATTAATAACTCAGGAGTGGTACATGAAATAGCTATCATATATTTAATTCATAGAGAAGAAATAAATATTTCTCTCACAACATAAGCCTCTGTGGAGGAACTTCAGAGAGCAAATAGTATGTAATTATGGTCTTCAAAACCAAAGGCACTCACAAGTGTGATTTTTAAAGCCACTTTGGGTTAGTTGTGTTCTTAGCAGCAATCAGTCCTCAGATGTTTGCTGTACTCTGTGTACACCATTAAGACATCATGTGACATATTCGCAGGCAGGCTCAATTAAGTCATCTCTGACTGCAAATGGAACCAGGTTTTTAAAATACACAGTGAAATCAGAGATTAGAAAAGAGACTGGAGAGATTTAGTGAAGTAGACACAATCTCAGAAACTGAACCAGCAGTAGAAGCAAAAACAAGCTTGCCTAACACTCTCTTAAAATGAATGCTTACAGAACTTGTTACTGTGAGAAAAAAATTGTTCATTTTTCCTATCTATCCCTCCTTTGGATTCTCTCCTCAGATGGCAAGACAGACACTATCTTTAGTTCTAAGAGTGACTTTAAACTGCAAATAAAACTGTAAGCAGCAACTCATTTTACATTCACCAAATGGCAACCATTGGATTTACAATCTCCTGTTGCTGCCAAGCCACGCTGGAACAGGCAGTTACAGCATAAAGAGCAGACAGTACAACAGCAGCATTGTGCTGCAAGTGCAAATTCTTTGTTCCCACTGCACTCAGACATGCACACACACTGACCCCAGTGATAGAATCAGAGGTATAGCGAGGCTCTCCAGGTTTATTTACTGCAATACACAACAGCTGGGTGTATTTAATACCTCTGCAAACTAGGACATTTTTATCTAGATAAGATATAAAGTACTAACTTTAGACACTCGTGACCAAAAGCACTTTATCAGCACTGTATTAGGCTTCTTTAAGAGGCCATATTGTCTGAAAGTGCTGTTTGCTTAAGTCAAGAAGCCCAAGTCTTTCTCTCTATAAGGCTTCCTATATCTTTTAATTATTTACTTCAGTAATTGCAACAGAATGTTACATTCTAACAAATTAAAAGGCTCTATCAGAAATGAGGATGATAGCACCTGAGTGGGACTTCACATACAGCTGAACTGAGCTAACAACTTGTTGCCATCCCTTTCTGCAACCTCTGCTCTTCCCTCCTCAATCCCTGACTGCAGAAAAGTACTTACACGTTTCTTATGGGTGAATGTTGTGCCCTTTTCATTATTGTTCATATGTATATATGTGCCCCATCATTCCAGAGAAATCCAAAAAACTCGTGCTAATTCAAGTTAAATGATGGAAGCATAAGGCCAGAAACAGAGTGAAGAAAGACCTGTAGGGAGTAGGACCTTCCTATTGGTAGCAGTGAACTATTAAATTAGCTTGCTGCAGTCTTTACCAGTAACTAAGGGATATGACCAGGTTTCAAACTAACAGAAAGCAGAATAAATTTCTTTGCATCAAATTCTGTGCTACCACAGCTGTGTCCACTGTTTCCACAACACTATATTTGTGTAGTTAAAAGGCAACAGGCATTTCAGATATGTGGAAGACAAAACAAGAGGTAAGACAAGAATTAGGGGGAAAGGCAGAAAGGCAATAAAGCCAAATTTATTCAGGTCTAATGTCACATTTGGGGTTGTCTAACAAAGGTTCCTTCAAACACATGCAAATCTGCAAGCCCCTGTAATCTTCATAAGGCTCAGAAGTTATTTTCCTCTGGTCATTGATGCCTTTAATTTGTTCTTCACAAAGGCTGGCTGTCCTTGCTTCAACTGGCCTTAGAGGTGCATGCACATCATGCACCCTAAAGAACAGCAAGCAGGGTAAGAGAAGGAACCAAAAGTATCAGAATAAGAGTTGTTAGTACTAGCTGGATCTTAGAAGTGTACACTGAAAAAACATACAACCAGACATACTAAGAGGAAGATTTCCTTTTGAAAACAGCTAATGAATGAAAATATTAAACTCTATTTACATTACATGATAGATTCTTGAACAGAGTCATTGTGGGTTCAGTCTGATAGCATGAAGATCACTACAGTAGAAAGTGGTTATTTCTCTGTGCTAATATGAGTTAAAAATACTGCATTCAAATACCCACTAAACTTGAAAACAACAGTATACAAGTCTTTTCACATCTTTAAAAGAAATGCATTCTGGTTTGGCTTCATCAGCTTGTTAAAGAACTAGCAAAATACCAAAGGAGAATTAGACTTTACTATATTGTTTTTCAGGCTTGCTCAGTCTTGGCATTAATAATTTCAGCCATTACTCAATAACTTTTTTTATAACTATTTTTTGGCCAACAATTTGGCCAAAAAATTGAAACATTTGACTGTGTTACTCTAGAATGACAAAGCAGTGAAAACTACTTACTTTTTATATGTGTTGCAAGAGACAAAAACAAATTTTCCACAGATTTATTAAAACTTTTAGACTGTCCAAGTTCCTGTAAATGGGAGAGACTGAGAGTAAGAAAACAAAATATTTGCTGCTTTCCATGATCACGTATCTACAGACCATACAACATTCAGTTGGTAAGGCTGCAGCCCTTTGCTCACTTCTGTAGATGAATACATCTGAGGACACATGTTGACATGGTTGAAAACTGTCACACTAACTGTACAAAGATGGAAAATAACCTTTTCACTTCCATACTCTTTGATGTATAAGAGTAACTCTTGGTAGGAAGTTGACACAGCAGTTACATAAATACAATTACTGGTTTGTTGTAAGGTATTCAATCATTCAAGTAAGAAAATCCTATCTATAACAAATGCTTCTGTACCCCTGAATCAAAGAGTTTTCATCAATTTCCACTGAAGTGCACATTAGAATGCTTAGAGAATTGCAATAGGCTTCAAAACTAGGGCCTCCGGACTCAGTCCAAAATGAACTGATAGAGTAATTTAGTGCAATTTCAATGAGTCCTACGTCATGTCCCACTATTCTGTCCATTAGAAACTATAATGCAAAGGCAACCACCAAATTCACTGTTTTTCACTCAGTAATTAAAGTAACACATGTAATGATTGCTTTATAAATGACTGTTTAATATCATAGGATCGTGGGATCCTTCAGGCTGGAAAGGAGCTCAGGAGATCTCAGTCCAGCCTTCTTGTGTGAGGCACCAAAAACCAGGTGCAGTATTCTAGTATCAGGTAGAATGGTTATTCACTTCCCTCAAAAAAGAAAACTATTTGAAAACACCCATCCTGACAGCCTCTGACACTTCTCTCCTACTGTGAATGCAGCATTAAAAAAAAACAAACAACAAAAAAACAAAGAAACATAAGACAGCATTTATATTGCAACATGGTATTACGGCAGCTGCTATTTACTGCATTCCTGTGGATGGCCTTTTCATATGAGTGACACCTTAAGAGGCACATGTATATGTATATTTTGTAGATACGTACATTTATTGTCATGTTGCTTCCTGACACAGATTCTGTGAAAGGAGGTGGAGTTGGAGGTACGACAGAAATTTTACTAGAAATTTAAGACACAATAAACAGGGCAGAGATTAATATATCATGCTAATAGATTAATAAATAAACCATGTTCTTGCACGGTATCTCTATTTCTCTATCCTTCCTGCAATCTAAAGATCTGGGTTGAGATCCTGCATCTTTAAGAGTTGCAGAGCAGGACAATAGCCTGTTTACAAGAATTAGGACTACATTTCTATCTTCTCAATCTTGGGCCACTCTAGGCAGAATTATTAATTTTAAACAACCTAATTTAGGACAAGCTTCCTAGACTTCTATATGGTTGGCAGTATTATGATCTGTATTCCAAGTGTTAAAACCACAATTCCTGTGTAACACACCCCATCTCTGTTCCAGAGGTGTTTTCAGAAAACAGTCATCTTTATTTACAATACTAAAATGATTCTTCCTTGCCTGGGCCCAGAGCTGTTAGAGTCCCTTCTACAGCATTCCAGTCATTTTAGCTGTTGTAAATAGCCCCAGTCTGTGAAAAAAAAATAGTTTGACTGTTCTCATGGCACAATCACAGACCTTAAAGGCTATGAACTTCCTTTTTGATCTTTTACCACAACTAGGTAAAAGCAAGTCCTTATGCAGCCCTGGTTAGGATCATATCTAGCTGACTACAAGTTTCTGTCTTATGCAGCTATGCCTTGCCAAATAACCATCATAAAACTGAGGTTATCTCTATGTATCTGTTTGGTTTTTTTTTAAGGAAGAGGGTTTCTTTTACACAATATATTTTAAGTAGAGTCCCATTTCATTAGATATCACTGGTATGGTCATGCTTAGGCCTCTAGTAAAATTATTTATTCAGAGTAAACTGGATTTTTTTTACTTGGTTTAAAATTTGGTAAGTGGACACATATTGCTGAATACAGAGCTTCTTGTCTACTATTCTAAAATTACCAAATCATCAATATCTCCTGTTGAGCAAATAATGATGCTATTGCTGTTATACCCAATAAACAATTTTCATCTCTGATCATAAAAAAGTAGTGTGCAAATTTGGAAGATAATGGTGCATACAGCTAAGCAAAAAAACCCAAAAGCAGATATCAACAAATATAACACACATCTCTTCATTTAAAGTACATAAGACATTATTACTCTGAACATAGTATTCTTCTGTAGCTGAGATCCTTTGTACAGATTGCTGACAGCTGAAAGTGACAATTTTGTATACTTTTATAATTAGTACTCTGAAAGTATTGAAATTTGCTTTTCATAATAAAAAAACCACAAACTTCTAGCTAGTTAATAACATACAATATATTGCCTACACAAGTTCTCAGTGTCCTAGGACTTTTATTCTTTTATGAGTCTTACCTCAGTTTCTGGTAAGATTTCAAGAGCTTTGCACCAACTGTTTCATGTCTGCCTGTGAAGGAGGTAAAAAAAACCAAACAAACACACACCCAAAGGTCATTTAGCAATAACACTAGTGCCTGCATAATACTTCCTAAAATCAGTGCCTTTCAGGAACGGGTCTGTATTCAGAGCAGCTCACGCACACACAAGTCACTGAAATCAGCCACAACCTGATAGATCAGTACACATGCCAAGCAACATGCAACTTTCTCCTGTATGACAAAACACATAATGATTTCACCTTCACCTTTTGCAGGTGACTCATTCAGACCAGCTCTTCACAAACGCTGAGGACAATCACGTATGAATGCTAACAGGCCCATTCCTACAGGCTGCTAAGTGCTCTCAGCCTCCTGAGGTGCAGGAGGCACGTAGTGCACGGGCCCACTGCACTGAAACACACTTCAAACATAAAACTCAAACACTGTGAAAAGCTTGAAAATGTGTATAAGAGTAGGCACATGGTCATTGTTTGCATCTTATGAAAAATTCTTTTCACTTTTCCTACCTGGGACCTGAACAATCATGAAAACACACGACTAGCTCACAAACATAAGCAAAATCCTTTGTTAAGGCCATTTCTGTGGAGAAAATAGCAACTGTTGTCATGTTCCTCAGGTGAGCAGCCACATGATGTAAAGAATACCAAGGAGCCAGTACTACAACAAACAATGAAAATGCATTAAAACTGTCCTGGTTTGAGTGAGAACAGAACTAATTCTGTTCAGTGAGTTTACTTTTCAGCTCAGCTCTTCTAACTGCACTGTCTGAAGTTAGCAGCATATTTTCACAGGCAATGTCTGCTTCTAGCAGTGATAACACCCCATGTTTAGAGTTACTACCAAAGATTGGTATATAGACCAAGACCACAGATGGATCTTGTGCAACCATGTTGAGGGGTACAGGAAGTGAAATGCTGCAGCTGCAAGGAGGAGTGGACAGGACAGGTGACCCCAAACTGACCAGTGAGGTATTCCAGCCCATATACACGATATTGGGTATAAAGCTGAGGGATCAGAAGGGTTAAGCCCTACTCAGCTTGGCTTTGCTCTTCCAGCTTTTTCATCATTTTTCAATGGCTGGCACCCAAGGAGGACTCTGTCCATTCTGCCTTTGGTCCAAAGCTGTGTATTCCTGAATTTGGTACCAGAATCTAGCTCCTGAACACAGTTCCTGTCTGTCAATGGGCCCTGTATGGGACTTTCCTGGTGTCTGCTCCACAGTATTGGTGATAATGGTCATGTCATTGACACTGGGGATGTGGGGGTGGTTGGCTTGGATAGTGGTTTTGTATATATTTCTATAT
>JANHGL010020546.1:0-14122 GCA_024611195.1 Ceyx melanurus | reverse complement strand
GTATATATTTCTATATATTTAATATTTATTATTAAAATTTTAAAGCTATTGTAGTTTCCTATTCTAATCGCTAAGTCTCTCTCCCTTATTTCTTTCTCTTCCCCTGTGGGGAGGGAGGGGGGAAACAGAGACCATATGTTCTAGTTCTAGCGGGCTCACATGACCCTAAACCATGACAAAAATGTAGTTTGCACATGAATAATTGCAGATAGAAAGATGGGCTGAATTAAACAAATGGCCAACTGAAAATATCTGGAGCACTTTTAATCACTAAGCATTCCTAACACAGAAAGCAGCATGTGATCCATGCCTTTCTGAAGATGTCACTAATTACACCATATTACTTACATAAAAGTAGTAGACCTTTGTGGTGGTAGAAATAATAATAATAATCTTACTGATATTAAAAACTCCAGTCTTAATGTTCTATTATTAATAACTAATATTTGGTATCTTGATTTATTGCAGCCTTATATTATTTCTTAGATTTTTAGGTTATTAGTCAGTAAAATGAATCAATCTCTTTTATGAAAATATGTTTGTTCTGTAAGTAGAGGCTACATAAGATTAACAAAAAGCATACCGATGTAACTTTTTTATTTTGCTCTGCCACATACGAAAACTTCACTGTTAATTTATTTTTCAGTTAAACTTATTTTCCAGTGAACCCCTCACTTGCATTATATTTTCACACCAAAAGAGGGCACTGTCTCTCCAGTCTTAAAGAGCACAGAACTACAACGGCGTCGGTGTTTCAAAGTTTGTCATTTTTAACCCCTCTGATTACATCAGTTGGTCTAATCAGAGGATCTAAACAAACCATATTTCTTCCTGTAGATTTCTCTTCTGTATATCCCTAGGTCTTTGTGAGCAGTATTACTATTAGACTAACAAGCAAAATGCTTCAAGCTCCCTCAGTCTTTGATAATGCAAGGTAAGAACTCATTTATTTTACTAGAAAGAGGGATAGTCAGTACCTTGCAATATCAGATTCAGTGTCTTATAACAAAAAAGCATCTTCCAATAACATTTAGACTCACTGAAAGCCTTAGACTCACTGCAAAGAACAAGTGGGGAAATTATAAACAATGGCTGTGGGTTACAACTGTATTTTAAGAGATGAGTCAACTAAAACTTTAAAATCAGAAATGTCTTCACTAGAATGGAATTCACTGTAATCTTTCACATTCTAAAATAATAGTTTTAGCAAGAACTGTAGTTCAGTTTCTTAATATGCTACCTGCTGTCTGTCATGAACATCTACTAACACCAAAATTTGCCTGATTATGTTCTTGCATTTATAAACTTCTTCCTGTTCAAGTTTCCCAAGAGATACCTAAGGCCCAGGTGCCTTCCTTTTTACCAGCTACTCCAAAATCTAGATGTGATGCAGATACTGGAAGTAAAACTGCAACATCCAGCTACAGTCAGGAACAGACAAATAGTTCCCTATCTGAAGTGGTGCTTCAAGAGGAAGGAAATCCTCCCCATCTCATTAGTCCCTGTAGGTGAAAACATAGACTAACAGCCCTTGGCTGGTGAAACACATTCCCCATAGAGCAATCCATCCACATCCTCTAGAATTTCTTGTAGGGCTTTGTATATTTAGTTGCACTGAAAAGACTGAACACAAGGCACAGCTGGTTGTAGTGCAAATTGGTTGTATAGATTGGAGTGGACAAAGTGCTCTCAGCACAGTTGGCTGGAAGTAAACAGTTAAGCATTTAGCTCTCTGTTGATTTATAGATATAGATGTGTTTATCTATTCCATTCTTTAAGCTTTAGAACTTTCTCAGTGAAAACAACTGAAGTTTTAACTTTGACAAACAATAGATGCAAGATCATTTCCTTCCTGCACACATATTT
This sequence comes from Ceyx melanurus, assembly GCA_024611195.1. Taxonomy (NCBI): domain Eukaryota; kingdom Metazoa; phylum Chordata; class Aves; order Coraciiformes; family Alcedinidae; genus Ceyx; species Ceyx melanurus. Next base: position 12,256 of record JANHGL010020546.1, on the reverse strand, counting down.
TAACAATTCTATATTTATTTCATGTCATTGTATTTCTTAGAACTCTTACATGCTCATTAATTCAGATTCATTTGGCCAGCAACTTTCTTATGCAAAATAAATTATACTTTTAAATGCATTCTGCTAGTTTGTGTTCATGTTTTAGTTTGTGTGCAGACAGATGCACTGCATGATTTTCTCACCAAGTGGAATAAACAATAAATGCAGTGACAGACTACATTCTGTGTTTCACTTAGATGAGGGCTACACATTACACCACAGTTTATGGTCTGTACCAGGGATTACCTTCGTCTGGGTATTTCTTTGCTCGTTCCTCAAAGAACCATTCACCAGCCTTTACTCTCACATCTCTGCAAAACAAGAAAAATCCATCTGTAACAAAATTCCCAAAATGCATTTCTTCAAATATTTGATAACTCTTTAACAACCCAGTAATCTTTCTTAACCCTACCATAAAACTAATGTCATTACTGCTCACTGCAGTGGTTGATTTTGCTGTGGGTCTGCAACCAAAGGACTCCCTCCCTCTATTCCCCCCCAGCCCTGCCCCTTTTTTGCTAGGTCATGTGGTCTCTTAGCCCATGGCAAGCAATATATACTGCTCTAGGCATTGCTCTGAGGCTGAGTCCTGGCTTCACTCCAGTCTATAGAACCAACTTGCACTACAGCCCAGGCACTTTGTGCTGCCTGCTTACAGCTGCAGGGGAGTGCTGAAAGGCAATGCTAGAGGACATGCTCCCATGCAGAACTTGTGATGGCTGCCAGGGACCACTGAGCTCCACAACCCTGATGGTGTGATAGCTTCATGGCTCACCTCTCCACATTTTCTGGAGACTAACATGAGTGATGCCCATGTCATACACAGGTACCAGGGCCACAGGATCAGAAAAGCAATGATTTACAAATATAAATGACAGCAGACTAAATAGCTCTGTTAAAAGAAGATTTGAAACAGTTTTGTCTCTTGCATTTTATTGTCTCAAAAGGACTTAGTTGAAGTCTGCAATCTGAACTCATCCATTATTGAGGAGATAAAAAGTGTTTTAACTATGTAGATGATTCTCTAGAGTGCTCAAGTACCAATTTTTCAACTAAATGTCCTACTGATTTTTAGGGTATATGAAATATTTCTGTTTCTTGTGGATTTTCTGATGCTTACTATAGGATAAAGTTCCACTGCAAAAATTTCCTCAGTGCAAGCATCACTAAACTTTCTTGTCTACCCAGTAGTTCATTTTCCCATTTTCATTTTTAAATTAATCTCTTCCTTATCATTCCCTCTGTCAAAATTGCTTGAAATTGGTAATGATGTACAGGCATTATTAGTATTATTATATTAATGTAGGTTCTGCTTCCTTAAGAAAGCAAAATCTCTAAACACAGGAGCTAAAGTGATATCCACAAAAGGCCAGACAACAAAACACCTGCATCTGCTATTTCACACCTCACCTTACTCTGTGTTTACATATATGAACTATAGGTAATATGTTACTTGTTCTTTCTGTGGCTTGATTTTAAGGCATTTAAAATAAACCTTTGTACATAGCAATGCAGAATATTAAAAAAATTCACTACCTGTGTAGATTGTCCTATTTATCTTCATGCCTAACCAGAGATTCTTGGGCAAGACTGAACACAGGCAAGTGTGAAAAATCCACACTATACCAACTAGATTCACACAAGAGATGCCTCTGTCAGGTGAAATATACAAACTCTGTCAGTCCACAAGGCTTTTTAAATTTCACATTTTATATGCAATGAATATTCACCTACTATCCCTGAATGCTCTCCCATGGAGGTGTTTAAGCACATTCATTACAAACATGACCCTAGTGTCTAGGAGATAATCTCAGTAGTGCTGATAATGTTTTGTTTGGGAAAAAATAGTCTTGTGGTTACCAAGACTCAAAATTATGGTTACTCAGGACTTGAAAACAAAAGGTATATTTACCACCCTGCTGTACTCCCTATGCTTCTTGAGATTTGCAGCCTTGATATAAAGGTCAGTGAAGGCAAAGGAAGAAGTCTGATTTTATTGGACTCTGCATTTCAATTTAAAGAAGATCAAATGTGCTGTCTCTTTGCTATAAAGAGAATTTCAATGAACAGTTCCTCTATATTAGCAAGACAAAAAAAAAAAAAAAAGTCATTTCCATGAGGAAAAGTAAAAATGTATTTTAATTCATTTAAATGCTTTCCTGGATTTAGCATTAAATATCTGGACAAGCTTATGAAATATTTAAGGGTGTGCAGCACTATGCAAGGCAGTTTAACAACCAGATGGTCTTTATAGGGGATTTCCACTGTGGCCACCAAATAACTGGAAACCAATTTCAAAGAAGAAGGTATGTAGAGGAGAACATGAAAAGTTAACTTACTAACCTTTTCCTTTAGTGTGTATAGATTGAAGCACAGATAGTGAAATATATGCACCAAAACCTAGTAATTGTTTTGTATCAAATATAGATGGGGCTATTTTACGTATGTCTTGAAAAGAAAAGACATCAGGGGGACCTAATAGCTGCCTTCCAATACCTGAAGGGAACCTACAGGAAGGCTGGGGAGGGACTTGTTACAAGAGCTTTGACTGATAGGACAAGGGGAGTAGGTTTAAGTTGAAGGAGAATAGATTTAGATTAGATTTTAGGAAGAAATTCTTCAGTACAAGGGTGCCAAGACTTTGGAATAAATTGCCCAGAGACGTTGTGGCTGCTCTCTCCCTGGAGGTGTTCAAGGCCAGGTTGGACAGAGGCTTGAGTAGCCTAATCTAGTTGAGAGGTGTTCCTGCCCATGACAGGGAGGTTGGATTAGATGATCTCTAAGGTCCCTTCAAACCTAGGCCATTCCATGATTCTCTGATTCTGTGTACAAACTGCCAAATAGAGGATTCAGAGAGCATCTTTTTAGTGATAGTTGATATTATCTTCCAACCTAGAGAAAATTACTTTGAACCAGTAGTAGAAATGTATTTACCTTAAGCCAATACCTCGCCTTACATTTCCCAGGCATTATTTTAAACTCTTTTTGGAGTGTTATGAGGGAGTGAAGTAGTGCATTAACCTTGTGTTGGCATAAAGTAAAATTTCATCCAAATCTTATACAGGTATATATATATCATCCTGCACAGCTGTTGATACATTTCCAAAACTAGCTTTCTTTGCCTTTTATTTGATTTAGTATTTAATTAAAGATGGAAATATAGCTAAACTGCCTGGGTTAGAAGGATTCTTATTAATAGACTGGACTATGATGGAGTATTTTAATATAAAAATGGTACCAATACAGTAAAACTGTTTCATATTACATGGAAAACAAAACCAAGGTGACATGTAAAAGACAAAAAAATACTTCTGAGCACATTTAAACAATTTCATTAACGTTATTAAAGCTTTTTGCTTTTTAAATGTATATAGAATCACAGAATCATAATGTTTGGGAAGGACTTCTAGGATGACGAAGTCCAACTTTCATCCTAACATCTCTCTAACCAGTAGACCACAGCCTCAAGTGCTATGTCTACTCGTTTTTTTAACACCTCCAGGGATGGTGACTCCACCACCTCCTTGGGCAGCCTGTTCCACTGCCTCACCACTCTCTCAGTAAATAATTTCTTCCTAATATCTAATCTAAACCTCCCCTGATGCAACCTGACCATTTCCTCTCATTCTATCATTAGTAAATTGGGAGAAGACACCAAGACCAACCTCCTGGCTGTACATAAATCCTGACTATAAGAAGTATAACACACAACTCCCATCAATTTCATTCCTACCAGGTCTTCACAGAACATTTCCATTCAGCCAAAAGCTTAGTTCCGTTAATTGCTTAAAGCAACAGATACAAATAAAACCGGTGTGCCCACAGCTGATAACTGGTGTAACGCAGCACTTACCCAAACCAGTACCATTCTTACCCATGAGCATAACAGACGGTGCATTTCCAAAGGCAGGGGCTGAGGCAGACGCGGCACTCGGAGCACACGCGATGGCTGCAGCCATTGCAGACGGCGCCTCTGTTCACCAGCAGCCCCAGTGGCTTCCGACAGCGAGCGCAACACCTCTCCTGGTATTCCAGGCTGACGTTTCTTGCTCCTTTCCATCGAAGCTGCTGCAGCTGCAGTTTCAGTTTCCTAATCCCCCAGGTTTTAATAATAATAGAAATAAATAAATAAACAAATAAATAAGGACCAAAACCCTCATATAAGTCACAAGTGACTACTCTGGTTGTGCACTAGGGGGAGACTCCCTCAAGTTTGACCTTGGCTAAGCACTGTCTGAAGGCCTCTACACGCAGCATTTTTGCCCTGTGGCTGTAAATGGGACCACAACTGTGCATCCAAGGTAATATTTCAGTATAAATGGGCTTCTGTTCATGCCATTTATATGTGCTCAGAGCAGGGCACAGAAATTGTCTATGCAAGTGATTATACAGTCACGTTAAAAAAAAAAAAAAAAAAAAGATTAAACGGTGCTCTCTTTCATTTGATGATTATTTTTATCATACTAAGCCAAGAATCAAATCTTCTATCAAGTAAAAATCATCATAACAAATGCAGCATCTGAAAGTTAAATGAAGACATCAGACCAAAACATCAAAACCTCTCCCTCTCATTAAATTTGCTTAATTACACATACCAATAATCAAGATCTATGTTTTAATTGTAAGCTACATCAGCAGCAGCTGAAAATGACTTTTTAACTAGCTCAGGCTTTCTTTATAACCCTTCACTTACTTTTCACAGCTATTTAATGTGTCCACTAATGCTTACAGAAAAGTTTGCTGTAAACAAAGTTTAAATTTCTCCATTTAAGAGGCTAAACATTTGCAATCTAGCAATACAAAAACTTTGTGTTACATGGAGATGCAATGTGACAAAGCAAAGTACAAGCTGCAAGGAAATCCTTTCCCTGACCCTGATTCAGCACAAGAAGCAGGTATGTCCAATGATTCTTAACTCCAGTCTTGGTATTACGTAAGTTAAATAAGCTGGCCAATGATCTGAACAGAATGTGTGTTACCAGAACTATACAGACATATGATGAGAATGCCAAAAAGTCTTCATAGAAAATATATGGACAGCAATAGAATTTTCTATGAAAGCTAAAAGTAAAAATCATCAAATAGATTAGTCACTGAACAGTGTTTGTTCATCTTCACTGTATAGTAGTGAATAGTATGGTAAACCCAAGAGTCACTGGGTACCCCTTAGCTTTCCTAAAGAATAGAAAGGCATTGGCTAACAAGAAGTTAAAAAACATATAAAGAAACAAACAAAAACCAACCAACCAACCAAAACAAAAATAAAACAACAAAAAACTATCAAAAAACTCCACAAACAAACAAAGCCAAACCAAATACAAAAATTAAAACAAAACAGAAAATTAACAAATGCATTTGGAAGGACAGCAAAGTGGAAGAAGAGTAATTCTAAGAAAAAAAGGAATATAAATACAGGAATAGGGGAGCAGCAAATACCTTATTCTTTCCTCCTCTGTTTTTCTCACCAGCTGGTCACGGTACAGGACTTCCAGAACAGCCTCTTGTTCCAATTCCTTAAGGAAGTTTAGATTCAATTCATTGGCCATTTTCCCTAAACTTATTTTGTAGGCTCCTGTCCTACTGCTGTTCTACTACAGCCAGAACAGTGGATACTACTATATAAAGTGGTCTGAGTTTTTGCTAAATGCCTGTGCTCTTACTTGATTGGTGATGTGTTTCACTGTGTCATACCCTTGAAGAGAAAAATAACTGTGCTTGTCTTCACACAAGTAATCATTTAAATGCCTCTGCTACCCATAGAATATGAATAGTTAGCAAGGTCAGAGCAGTCCCGTGTCTTCCACATGAAAGAACTTGTTTTGGTTTTTTGTTTTGTTTTGTTTTCCTGAGAATGGCTCCAAATGAGATGAGAGTTTGCAGCAAGGTCCCAAACAGGGCTTTGTCACCACACGGAGGATGATTCACCCAGAGGTGGTGTAAAGGAGTTGGGGGGAAGGATTTTTTTTATTATTACTATTTGTTCTTGTACATCTGGAATTTCCAGGCCTAGGGAGAAAAAAAAACAAACATGTTATTATCTCTTCACTTCACCTCAAGACACTTCAAATAGTATGTGAAGAGCATATTTTGCTATACTTCATGCACTAATTCAGACACAGCAGAGGTTTTAAGACAGTGCCATTCTTCAAAGTGTCACCATCCTGTCCATTAACACTCAGATGTGTACCCTCACATTTTTTGTACAGTCAACATGAAACAACCCATAAAGAAGCTTGTTAAATTTGAACATGGGCCTATAAAGCCTCATGACTGATAGTCATGCTGATTGAGACAAAAATGTGCCTTCATAATCTCATTTTACTGAGGAGACAAAACATCACAAGACTAAGAGGAAAGAGGGAAAGAAACCCTCTCAGAAGCACTTATATCAAATACTTATGTCTGTTAAGTCTAGATAAACAGTTTAATATCCAATAATGTTATTATCTTTGCTAAGACACACAAACACTAAAGAGTGAAGATACATATTATTTCCAGCTCAGAGCACTAATAATTTTCAACTGAAAGTGATGCTGTTAATGTACAACTATATGGGAAGTATAAAATTAAAAACAAGATCATAACTGTATTTTAAATATTTTCTGTGACCTTCACTTTTGTAAAACCCCCACTTAAATAGAAAATAATTTTAATATACCTTCAGTGAAGCAAGAAAGAAAATTATTATTCAATCTAATGTAGTTTACACACCATATTCAATTTTTATACTGTCTAGTGTGTATTACAAGGAAAGTGTAAGAGAGTTCCACTTACGGTACACCAAATATTAAAAATGTGGATATGAAAACAAGTATTTAAAACTTAATCTAAACTAAATACATACAGTCAGGCTCTCAGCATAAGGTGTAGATGCTAAAACAGGAAGGTAAAGCTTTACCAAAGCAGTTACAAATGCTTCACTGATGGAACTTAGCTAAGAACCTGATCACATATCTGCACTGCTGCATCCATAATTTAAAATAGTGAATTATAGGGTTTAAAAAAACAACTACACAACAAAAAACAAGAACCACACCAAAACTTTAGCTATATGGTGACAACATATATTTCTGTTAGTGCAAGGAATTACTTTATATACAGCTTGCCTCAATTAAGTTACTTAATTTCCCACCTACCAGGAGATGGTAATTTTTATATTTCTTTTGGTGAAAGCCTTCGACACCAAAAGAACAATGCATTTCACAGAAGCAGTGTTAATAAAGAAAAAAAAAAAAAGGCTTCCTGTGGAAACAAAAAAGACAGAGATAGCCATAATCATATTTTATTTCCTTGCCAGCTGCAATTTCACAGGAAATTACTCAGTTGAAAAGTAAAAAGCCTGAGCAATTTTTAAACACAATATCTGTAATTTTCAAAGGTCTCTGCATCCCTCGCCTGTTTTTCATTTTTCACCACAAGAATACCTGACGAGCAAATTTGGACCCTTCACCTCCATTTAAGTCAATATAACCTGAAAGAGCAGTCAGCACAAATTCAGGGACCTCTGCACTATGCAGGACACCTAAACACCCATTACAGCAGAAGTTATGTTTTCTATGAACGCCTAGGATCTCCAAAGGCTAGCATATCTACAGTGACATCAAAAGCTAGCAAATTCATGAAAGTCATTATTAGCTGAATTCTACAAAACCAACTGAGTGGTTTATATTTTAAGAAAATATGTCTTATCGAGCTGTTAAGAACAGTTACTAAGAGCAACATCTGCAGTTAAGTGAGAACAGAAATAGTTGCTATTTGATATCTCCTTCAAATTATTTAAAAAAAAAAAAAAGGACTACCTCCCTTCTTCACAGAAGAGCACAAAGTTTTTAATATTTATATGAAATATTCCATTATATATATGAAAAATTTTGAGGGCATACAAAGATGCTTATAAATTTTTTAAAAAATATGTTTTCAGCTATTCAAGCTTGCACAAATTTAAATCTTGTGAGGGGAGGAACAGCTTGGAGCCTTCCCTTGTTTCCACTTTGCCTTGCTCACAGCTATTCCCTCTGGGAGGCTGGAGCTCTGCCCTAGCCAGGTCAGGATTCTTCAGAAGGGCATTTGACCTCAGCCTGTCAGTGATACTGTAAACACCATCATCAAAAACAGATGGCCTATTCCTATTCTGCATACCCTGTTCACAGTGATAAATCATAAGCATTGAATTTAATGCCAGCACTAGACTGCCAACAAGGGCTAGGATGGAAAAAATAGGAACATATTCTGGCATCAAAAAACTGAACAAACTTATTGCAGAAAAAAGTGCCAGGGGCCCCACATGCTATGGTGTCTGCACTGTGCAGAGAAGGGAAAAAGGCAGAGTGGCTCCCTCATTTCTGGGCAAAATCATCACTTGTTGCAGTGAATACAGCTTAAAATTCATGATGTAGCCAGCATCTCTATCAATACCTGGACATTATTCTAGAGTTTTGGTGCTTCTTTTTAAAATCTTCCTGAAGATTTAAGCTCTGACAATCATGTTCTGTCAGATTTTTCTTGCATGTTTCAAAGATAACTCAAAATCTGGTTTAATGATGAGGTAGCTTTAAGAATATATAAAGTATTATGTCCCCCCAAATGGGTATGTTAAAATCGAACTGAAAAGTTCTCTACCATTGTAAAAGAAGAGCTTTCCTAACACCAAAGCTGTCTGCAAAATATTTTTTTGGCAGTAATAAAGAAGCAGAGTTTTCAGCAACGACCCTCCTTGACAGGAAAAAACAATCTTAAAAACCTTCACAGATGCCCTCCTTTCACAATGACACACTGAAGGCAGATAACCAGCTCTTCTACACAGTCAGCTAACCTCAAAGCCAAGCATATTCAATGTAAAAACAGAAAGAACAACAACCTCTTCAGTGAACACCATGACATTTCTCCCTTTTCAGCACAAAGCTCACATAAAACATTTTGCTCAAGTATTGTTTTCAATAACCCAGTGTTAAGCACCTTGCAGATGGATCAGTAACTTTTCAGTAATATCACATCAAGTCTCAAAGCCATTGCAAAGGAAATGGGATGAACAATGTGGTCATGCCTTAGGAGAAAGAAGCATGCACACAACCAGTACAATACCAGATGACCATTATTTTTTTTCTGTCAGGTAATAATAGTATGTGGCTATCTAAATGAAGAGCAATCAAAAGGCATAGTTAAAACAAGATTATATTTGATCAAGTTATCTTATTTAAGTTTTTGAGCTTAGAAATGCCTGAGCTTCTTCTCAAAGCAATTTTGCCTATAATGTTATAATTGATCTCCTTCCAGATCCTTAAGCATTAGCAAAATAATGACAATAAGTATAAATAAACTGAGATTCTACAGTAGCAGCCTTTGTTGACTTGAGACAACTGGATTACATCACCCATTGACCCAGAAGATGAATGTAATACATCAGTAGTTGGGGCACAGATTAAGAAGGTTCAGTTAACACTCATCCTTCCATACACATATGCAAATTACTTCAAAGTTGTGTGATAATGTTTTTCCAAAGTTATGTCTTGTGATTTTAATAATATCCCATCCCAGAGATTAAAGTAAAAAACAAAACAAAGCCAAACAAACACTCGAATTCCAGTTGTGGTCCTTTCAGGAAGTCTCTGCAGTATAAAAACCACCTTCCCAGTAAGTAAAAATGCATCCCCTGTGCAAAGTCATATAGAATAATTAAAATTATGTACTTACCCTTTCAGCAGAGATCAAAGAAAGATGCATGGAAGTAAACAGCTTTTAAGAGATGGGTAGCAATCTTATTATTTATTTTGCTTTCCTTAAAGAAAACCAGTGGCTGTTCTCCACTCACTTGGTTTCCTTTGGGCACCGAAATGACACTGATGTATGTACAGAGGAGCATCCTCAAACCAGCTAAAAGCAAACGTACTCAAACCAGAGCTCTAGTGTTACAACAGCCAAGTAGTTAAGAGCTACTAGCAATCAAAGAGAAGTTACTCATTTTTCTAAAAGAAACTCAGCACAAGAGACTATAAAAGCTGACTGATATCATCAAAACATGCTCAATCTTTAAGACACATGCAGGAAGAGAAGTGGCTTTGAGTTCTACATCATTTCTTTTTCTGATACTATAGATGTGAAAATACTACTAACCTCAATGTCCGCGGACTTGCACAGAAAACCCCACTTGCATCATGAGCTGTTATTTCCTGGAAACAAAATAGTTTTATATTCAGGTCTGAATAACAAAGTAATTAGCATAGATAAAACTTCAAAATAGTTCTATTATTATGTGTCTGCAAAAAGAAAAAAGAATTTACCTCACAGTTGGAAATCTGATCTCAGGTAACAGAAGTTAAAATATTTTTTGGATTACATATCCCAATTCAGTCTATTACAGAACCAAGTGTGAGTAATGAAGTTCAAAATGGCATCCAAATGTTTTCAAAGACTGGGAAGTAAGAGAGGTTATTCTTGCAGATGGATCTCCTTTTTTGTTCCTGGCTCTAGCAGATAAAATCTTCAGTACAATGCAAAAGCCTTTCTTGGTGTTTTAAGAAATAGAATTTTTAGTTAAAATTTAACAAAGCACTGCAATTCTATTCATGTGACAAAATTAATCAGCCTGAAATTTTATTTAACTCATTAAGTTAAATAGGTTCAAACACTTTCTACCTGATCATATCAAGTTTAATTGCCTTCTTCAACTGTACCACTGAAGAGAAAGCAACTGTTAGTGTGGCACACAAGGCCAACAAAGAATATTTAGAAGATTTGGGCCTTCATTTCAGGAAAAAAAACCACTTCAACTAAATGAAAGACTAGAAATAACCTGAGGATTTTAAGCACTCACAGTGACCGATTTGTAGTATCACAAAGCCACACTTAGGAAAGTTAGCTTTCCTGCCAGCTTTTCCCTACTATTCAACCAAAGCCTTAATTGCCACACTTACAACTAATTGTATTTTTTCTTCTCACCTGTGGATGTGGAAAACCGATGCAGTATTATTACACACGCTAAGAATTTAACAAAGTTATAACCTTTTATTCTTTCTAAAGGAGCATGCAATGCTACAGCCTGAGGGAGGAGTGGCTGGAAAGCTGCTCAGCAGAAAAAGACCTGGGGGTTCTCCTCCAGAACCAGCTGAGCATGAGTCAGCAGCATGCCCAGGTGGCCAAGGAGGTCAACACTATTTGGCCTATTAACAGGAATGGTGTGGCCAGCAGAATCAAATAAGTGATCATGACCCTGTACCGGGCGCTGGTGATGCTGCACCTCAAGTACTCTGTTCAGTTCTGGGCCCCTCGCTACAAGGACATTGAGGTGAAGGAACGTGCCCCAAGAAGGGCAATAGCTGGTGAAGGGTCTTAGAGAACAAGTCTTAGGAGTGTCTGAGGGAGCTGGGGTTGTTTAGCCTGGAAAAAAGGGGACTACAAGAGACCTTATCACTCTCTACAACTACCTAAAAGGAGGTTGTAGCAAGGTGGGGGTTGATCTCTTGTCACAAGCAGCAAGCAATAGAAGGATAGGAGATGGGGATATGGGACGGCTGTGGCTGGCTGCTGAGCTCAGCTGCAGCTCCTTTGTGAGCTCTGTGGTCACTGCTCTGGCTGGCCAGAAAGTAGACAAAAAAGTGAGGCATATGGGAAGGCTGCGTAAGTGTTGCTTGGAAATACACTCATTACGGTCGGAAGAGATCTTCTGGATCAACCCAGCACTGCCAGGTCACCACTAAGCCACGTTCCTCAACGTCACCTCTGCACCGTCTTAAATCCCTCCACAGGGATGGTGATTACCTCTTCCCTGGGCAGCCTGTTCCGGTGCTTTATAACCTTTCACGTGAAGAAACTGTTCCTAATATCCAGTCTAAACTTTCCCTGGCGCAACTTGAGGCCATCTTCTCTTGTCCGCTAACAAGCGGCCACAGGTTCTGGGGCGTGACGAGCACCTCGGCTCGTTCGCTATAGAAGCGTCATCTTGGGCAGGGGGCGCCCCGTAGCGGGTGCGTCGCTCCCCGTTGCTACGCGCCCGAGAGGCGGAGAATGGATTGCGCAGTCGATCGAGCGGCGGGGAGCTGGGCGAGTGGCCGTGCAGGAACACACATACGCTCTGACCACTGCGCTGGCCGGGAGCGCCGGGCACTTCGGAAAAAAACCCTGCAGAGACGCGCAGGCGCCCTCGTCACCGGAGCTGCGCAAGCGCCTGGAGCGCCGTGGAGGGACGCGGGCCAGCGGAGCCGGAGGCGCAGGCGCAGTGCGA